>MU223614.1:2357878-2387944 GCA_018584345.1 Thuja plicata | reverse complement strand
TACTCTCAATTCCAATTCCAATTTTCAAATCCAATTCCTAGTCCTGAGGGGGAATTGTGGAATGCTCAAAAAGGCCCAAAATTAGAATTCGCATAACCCTATTCCAATTTTTAATTTTGGAACCAAAGGGAATTGAACATTTTGGGAATTCGGAAATGCCAATTCCCGTTCAATTCCCATTCCACCCCTCAACCAAACGGGCCCTTAGGATTGAATCAAACCTTATCCTTTTTTTATTTTACAAAATTTCGATTTCTACAATTTATATTCCCAATGTTATAGAGAAGGATAACCCAATCATTCATATATTCACTTTAATGAATATATATAATTATCTTTTTATTTTATATGTTTGAATATTCTATTTTAATTCATTTTACACATGGTTTTTAATAAAAATTGTATAACAAATTCTTAAATTTTACTTTTTAATGTAAAAAAATCTTTTATATTAATTGATTAAGTAAACATAGATGTCTATTATACTAATCTATTTTATATTATGTTAGTTCTAAAATTTCGATTATATAGAAGTTTTAAATGTTTTTAAAATCATTTTAGTTTAATATTTTATTGCAAAGCCATATAAATTTGAATTTAGAAATAAGTTTTAACATAAAAAATACATTTCTTAAATTTAATTTTTTTAGAAATCAAATAATTTAAGACATGATAATTAATTAATATTTAGTAAATATTTTAGATTAATTAGTTGAAAAATTAAGAATATAAAAATAAACTTTTCAATATGAAATAAATATATTGACAACAATAATATAATTAATTCATTTTACACATGGTTTTTAATAAAAATTGTATAACAAATTCTTAAATTTTACTTTTCAATGTAAAAAAATATTTTATATTAATCAAATTAAGTAAACAAGATGTCTATTATACTAATCTATTTTATATTATGTTAGTTCTAAAATTTCCATTATATAGAAGTTTTAAATGTTTTTAAAATCATTTTAGATTAATATTTTATTGCAAAGCCATATAAATTTGTATTTAGAAATAAGTTTTAACATAAAAAAATACATTTCTTAAATTTTATTTTTTTAGCAATCAAATAATTTAAGACATGATAATTACTCAATATTTAGTAAATATTTTAGATTAATTAGTTGAAACATTAAGAATATAAAAATAAACTTTTCAATATGAAATAAATATATTGACAACAATAATATAAAAATAATAAAGGGCGAACAATGACTTAATTCTAATTGTAGCACCATAGTATTTATTTAAGTTGTAACTAGCAATTGGTTATTTTGTTTTATGAATATGAGTTGTATCTATGAAAATTATGTGTGCACTCATTGTTGCCTAGAATTTGATCATCTCACTTTCTAGAACATGTGCCCAAAAAAAGTAATGATGATGAACAATTTTGGAAAAAATCAAGGTATGATCTTCTCTTAATGTCAAAACCCTAAATCTAAATTAATAGCTTTGGGACAAATATAAAACACATAAGCAATCATATAGTAGATGACCTAGTCTATCACTAAATATAAACTCAATCGCTTGTTTTATCCTAGTAGGATTTTACTCACCTTATCATGTCAGTTATCATTGCACATATTGATCTGTTAATTCTCAATACAATCACTTAACTTATAGAACACAGGAGGCGTTTAAGCCATGTCTCGAACCCAAGTGTTACATTGCACAGCACAAGGAGAGCAAGGGCGCACATCTTGCAACAATCCCCCTGGTGAAAGTGTGTGCTTTGAACCCGTGACTTAGGCTATGATACCAATTACTGCTTGTCATTGAATCAAAAGATCAACCTATTAATGCTCAATAAAACCACTTGACTTATACAATACAGGAAGTAGTTAAGCCATGTCATGAACCCAAGCATCGTGTTGCACAACACAAGGAGACCAAGGGTGCACACCTTGCAACATATCCTTGTTTCAATTTGACACAATTTCAATTTCTACTTTTTTAAATAAGGATAACCCAAACATTTCATATGTTCATTGATCATGTATAATTGATTTATCTTTCATTTAATATATATAATTGGATAACCTTTCTTTCTTTTTTTTTTAATAAGTACTACCATAATGGGTAGCTCCCTCTATTAATTAAACAAAAAGATACAAGATCCATAATTACATTGGAAAAAAAAACCTAAACACAAACCACGTCTTAGACTTTCTAATCCCTGATAATATTATGGCAATGAACAACTAAGAGGGGGGTGAATTAGTTGTTCCCAAAAGCACAAACTTCAAACCCTTAAATCTCAAAACCCTCTAACTTGTGTACCCTTAAATCTTATCTGAATAAATGGAGTATGAAACATGCATGCATATACAAATCAGAAAACACATCCACACAAGTTGACACAAGATTTTTATTGTGGAAACCTTGTCAGGGGAAAAACAACGGTGGGGTTGATTACCCACAATAAGAAAATACCTTTTTAGAAGTATAACCTTATTACAATATATGGGGAATGCACATGCATTCAGGATCACTGCTTAGAGCTTATTGCTCAAATGAAAAGCCTCGGGCTACAATCCTGAGGAAGGCTCACTGCCTTACAACACTACAACAAAATAGACAATTAGCTCCCTTTTTTGCTCCCTTTTTGCTTCCACCCACTTTTTCAATGTTGTTTTCTCCAATTTTCTGAAAAAATTTGGTGTTATTTTTTGGGATGGCATTATTTTTGGCGTAGTTTACGCTAGAAAAAAAAAAGTGGGCACTAAATCAAGCACTATTTAGCGCTTGATTTAGTGCCTAATTTAGTGCCTAAATTAGCACCTAAGTTAGCTCCTAAATTAGTAGTGCCTAAATTAGCGCCTATTTTAGTAACACCTAACTTAGCGCCTATTTTAGCACCTAAGTTAGCTCCTAAATTAGCACCAAAATTAGTACCTAAGCTCCTAAATTAGTAGTATCTAATTTAGCATCTAATTTAGTATCTAAATTAGTGTTCAATTTAGCTTCTAAATTAGTGTCTATTTTAGTAGCACCTAACTTAGTGCCAATTTTTGCACCTAAATTAGTGCCTAGATGAGCACATAAATTAGCACCTACTTTAAAACCTAAATTAGTGCGTAAATTAGTAGCCCCTAATTTAGTTCCTAATGTAGTGCCCAAAATAGTACCTAAGTTAGTGCCTAGATTAGCACCTAAATTAGTGCCTAGATTAGCATTATGTATTATAAAGGCCCCAAAACTATCCTTATGCATGCATGCATCACATGGGCTCCAAAACTAACATAGAACTACTCCAAAACTGTCCATAATTCATGCAAAAAAGAACCCCCCTCATAGACTATCCAAAACTATATGCATTGATTGTTCCTGCAACCATTGAAACTTTGTTCTACGACTGTTCATGCAGCCATTAGAACGCTTTTATGTCATTGTTCTTGCTCCTCATAACTTCCTTGTTCAATTAAATTTGACATTAATATGAATTTATGAACTCTATAAACCTTCGTTGAATTGGAAGAGATAATTGAATGTCCCTTTGTTTCAAATATATTAATTCTTATTTTACCCTCTAAATTAATAAGATTATATTGCTCTTGTACTTTCCTCACAAACTGCAATGAGGAATTTTTTTTTACTATTGTCTCCTATTTATTTGCCCACTTCTTTCACTAACCATAAAAATTGTAGAGACTTCTACCCTTAATGAGGTTTCATTAACCTTTGTATTGTCAACGAACAAATTAAAGACGTTCCTTCAAATCAAAATTTGATGAGGCCTCGAAGTAGTGTTGCTTTCCTTGCATATTTTAATGCAAACTCTGATGCAACAATCATTTTTAACAATCGACACTATCACACCTTGTTTGGTTCGTTAACATTGTCCTTGACTACATGAAGTGAAGTGAAAACTCTACCTCAAAACTCTCTCCAAGAATCACTATAACAAAACTGACAATTAGCACCTAAAATAGCACCAGCTCTTAGTGCATTTTGCACCTAAAATAGTGTTTTTGTGTTGGAGCAAAATTCGGTGCAAAATCACCTCCAGTCTTTTGCGTTGATTTTTGTGTCGTCTTTTGCACTCTATTATGTATCCTCAAAAATTATGAAAGCTACTTAACATTTCTAACCCTCATTATTACTAGTAACGGATACATGAAATTCAAGATAATGTTTGAGACACCAAGAGCATTATATTACTGATTATGTGTTCCTTAATGTTTACTTTGTGTGCAATACATGCCTTACACATGTTCTTGTTGTTTGCATGTATCACTGATCTTCAACATTTGACTGTTGCTATTGCAAAACATTTTGGTCTCGTAATCATGATCTGTGTTCCACCTTGTGTCATTGGTATCATTAAATCACTACTATAGTTCTAAAACTATGATGCAACTAAACAAACAAGATATTGAATATGCACTATTTTATTTACTATTTTTTCAATATCCATCATGGTTGCACTTTTCAATAGATGGTTGTGATATTATGATGGGTACACAACCTCCTTTTCCTGTAAACTCCAATGTTGTATAACATCTTTTATCATTGTCTAGTAGAGCTTTCTTTCATTTTATCTTTGGTTGTATGAGGAGTGACCTGTGTATTCACCTCTTTGTACCAAATGATCACTGCTCTTGTTGTATATAATTCAATGAGGTGCTTCATTATTGTATTTTGGTCTTATATATCCTTTTGTTGATATTGTTGGCTTTAACATTGTTAAGATTACATCACTGATATGAGGCTGCATGAATCTCATGGGATTAGATGAAAGAGAAAAGCCACAAAAATAGGGGCTTTGACTGGAACATACATACAGTGAACTATCTCAACACCCTCCTCAACCCATGCACAACTAATGTGGGCCAAAAACTCCATGCAACTGCCACGAACTGCTCCAAAATAACCCTCAATCAATGCAAAACAAGAAAAATTCCTCTCTTGCAATCACTAATAACTCATGACTTAAAACTCCTTTGTTAGTTTACATTTTAAAATAATATCTAATAAAGTGATTTATAAAGCATCATTTTATTAAATACTTTACATTAAAAATTATGCAAAAATAAGAGCCTTTGTCTACTTGACTCAAAAAAATATCTTATATTATTTTACATTAAAATAATATTTAATAGAATGATTTATAAATAATTACTTTATTAAATATCTTGACATTTTAAAAACTCATGCAAAATAAAATAAGATAATTTTATCACCTAAGGCCTACTTAAGTGATCACTTTAATCTTGAATGAAAAAATTGAAGCCTTCTCAAAATTAGTAGAAATAAGAAGTAAACTTCCATAAAAAGTCAACTCAACTGGTGATCAACTCAACAAGCCCCTTTAAATTGCAATGGAACTGCCACAAACTCAACAAAACTCCTCATAACCATACAAAGTTGATATCTCCTCAAGAAGAAAAATATCCCCCTTCCCTATAAGTGCATGCAAAAATTGAACTTTCCCTTTGCATGACAAAAAAGCTCCTCAACTCCACTATATTCCCACAATTCTATTTTCTCATTATTGCATTTTAATTATAATATTAATCGAAATGGTTTGTAATACATTGTTTAATTAATATTATTTACAATATTTATATGCAGCAATAAGCCCTAATTAAAATGATATTTTAATTTTATCCTTATAATTTATCTTTATTAATCAATATAAAAAATATTACTTTAAAAAATATAAACTTGAATTTATATTTATCAAATATCATATCAATATTGTTTAATATAGATAAATTATAAGCATGGCATTGTGAAATATCATTTTATCAAAATAGCAGCACGTAGATTTAAGGAAAAACTAATACCGCCAAAATGATCTTAAAGGCAAAAAACCTTCTAATGAGGTCACGAGAATACTAGGGTAAATGAACCCTAACTTATCATTTCACACCATTATTTTTGTATTTTACATTTCTTTTGGAAGTCTTTGCTCCTTAGCGGTCACGTAGGGTTTTTGTGAAGATTTTATGGAGAATTTCTAAGTCTCTGTGACAGATTCAAGATCTTTTATCAGGTACTTCATTATGTTCCTTGCTTCCTGGTTGCATACTTTGACATAGAAACAAAAGCCATATCCCTTTGTCTGCTTTTTTAGCTCGAAGCTCAGCTATGGTGCTAAATTTGGATGTTTGATTGTTCTTTTTGTGCCTTTGACTCGATGACATGCTCAATTGTTGTGGATATGATGGTATTATTGTGCATATTTTGAGAGAGAAAACATTTCATACACTACCAAAAGTGTGGTTCTGGCCATGTAGAGCCTGGACATCATTGTTTCTATGGTGTGCCCTTACCAAGGGTTTCATGATCATATTCTGAGTATTTGTAAAATGGTTATTCCATTCTTTGAAGGATCCACTTTTGATATTATAATCAAACCTGAAACTTACTCATTTTTCTTCATACATTGGGTTGCAACATTACACGATTTGCTTTTCTCTATTTATATTTCTAAAACTGAAATATCATCCATTTTATGCTCATGTTCCATGAAATGCACTAGATTGTATTGTGTAACTATGTTCTGCCATGATTTTGATTTATGTCATATGTGTTTCTTCCCCCATTGTTTCACTATATTGACTACATCATGGAAATAGATAACCACTTGTATCTTTGTGCTCTACTAATATTATTGTTGTACTGAATGGTTATTTCAATAATAGGTTGTTATACTCATGTTTGCTCCTTTGTTGATAATATGTCATTGAAAGCTTTCTTAACCTCTATTTGTACCTCATGTAATTGACACAACCTTATATCCATCTACTCATTATGCGTAGGACATGTCATTTATAACTGCATTTTATTGGCACTAAGTCCACATGATTCCTTGTTTACTTAAAGATGATCCATCAAATTACTTGAAAAATCTGTTTTAGATTCATTTACTATACTTGTTCCATGTGTGTGTGTGTGTGTGTTACTCTATCTGAATCAGTGCCCCTTTGTATGAGATGTTGTTTCTTTTTTACTTAGAACTTGAAGGCTACTATTGTTCCAGGGATAATTTCTTACAATGAATGACAACATACATGTATGAGCAATAAATTTGGCACTTATATCTTCTTTTCTTTTTTGTAGCATATCTGACCTTATCCTTTGTTGCTGCATATAAATTTATGTCATCTTCCACATTATTCAGCCCTATTGTTCTCTTCATTCACCTTGATGTTTGTTATAGGGTCATTTGTGTCATAACTTGCCTTATATAATGAACTACACTATTATGCTTTTGAACAAATAGCAAAGTTGTCTTCCATAATGGTATTGCTTTCAACATTTTATTATTTTCCACTACATTTGGCATGCTTTACTGATTGTCGTAACATGATTTGATTTGAAATGTAACCCCTTACTTTATATATATAACACATATGATATCCCAAACTTAAAAAATCTTCACCTTTTAATCTTGGTTTTCCTTAAAATTAAATGCTTCATCTGCCTCGTACGAATTTTGCCTTGTTGTTGAATGCTACAAATATGCTCAGCAAAATCTCCAACTTATGAGCTAGTTCTCATTCCTTCTAGACAATCAATTGAACCAAACACTTCTTTTGGATTCTTAAGAACTATATGGTCCATCTATTGTGTCATTGACCCAATTATCTAAAATCTTAGTAAGCTATTTATAGAAGTGTATTAGCTATTTGTAGAATACTTGTGATTTTTTTTGTACTAAATTGTTCATATTTCTATTTCAGATAATAGCTATTGCTAGCATGATACATTCTGGGAAGGTTGAAGATACTCTTGTGGTTGTAAACGAAGTGCTATCAAAATCCTATGATATATTAAGTAGGAAGGATCCTCTACTTAGGGAAAAGAAAAATCAAAAGTTAATGATGTCTCCATATATTTTTTTCAATATGAACTCCGTGCACTTCTTCATTAGGTAGTTTAGATCCTCGTATAGTGATGCAGAGATGGGATTCAAATAATCACAATCAACATGAGACGAACAATCATTACTAACTTTTTATAAACACATAATTAAGCCAACCACTCCAGTATAGTTGAATAAAAAATAATAAAAGACTTTTCTTCCAAGTTTTATTAAAAGATTCAACTGTTAAGCGAGAATTTATGGTGTTTTACCAAAACTAGTAACCCTCTTTCCTAGACAGAGCTGATAAGAAGATTGGATTATTACACCAATAAATGACCTTACCTTTAGGACTAGTTATAATAAGGAATGTGTGGAACAAAATTATCTTTCTTAAAATATAAGTTTCAGACTTGTACCATTCCGTATGAGGTTTTACTAAATAAAAGAGAAGTGAATTTGTAGGGGAAAAAAATCAGAAAATTGGACCTGCGGTCACTGAAATGAGCGTAACTTTCATGAAACTTCATAAAAAATCATGATACTAGTTGTGATGGAAAGATAATTTGAACCTCTTTCCAACCATACCACATTTATATCATAAAACATTTATAAAAGTTCATACAAATTTGAGAAACAACAACATAACCTTCAAATGTATAGGAAATTGTGTTGTTTCATTGAATTATTCACCATGCATACTATTCTCTCCTTGATTCGACCAGATATGGAATATTTAACCAATTTAAAAAGATTCCCAACTGGTTTTTCCATCTTCCAACCACTCAACTTCCTATTTACAACCTATGATCTTTCATCTTGTAAAACTTGCTACATGACAATTTGACAAGTTTACATCTTTTTTTTTTTCCATTTTTACAAATTTTGAAATGGTGTAGGAGCACCCAATGGATTTCATGCCTCTATGAGTCTCTTTCATGTTTTTTTTTTCTTGTTTCATATCATGTAGGAATTAATGAGGTCCTATGGACCATTTGTAACAAGTTGGAACTCAATTAGTGGGTCATTGGTCCTTATGGAGAGATGTTCTCATGATAATGTCACTATAGTGAAAAGTGTCAAATATGATGTTTAATGGTGTAACAAGTCTTTTTGGACCAATTTGTATCCATTTATAATTTCTAGGAGTCATCTCAGCGGTTTTGGCAAAGTTTTGCATGTAATGGACATAAAATGCAAAAGTTGTCACATTACAAAAATGCAAAATAGTTGTCAAGTGGGAAGTTTTGGTAGTTTAATGATATTAGATCACTTTTGGTTGGTTCTAATTTCTAAATGGTCATTCAAGTATGTAATGTTGATATAAACATGCCTCCATCATTGCATGAGGGGAGGTTGGAGTTTGGGGAGCAATTTTGTAATAAAATTTTGAATGAAAACTTGGATTGTTACATGTTCCTACATATTTGTGACTGTTGCAGCGATTTGTATGAGTTTTCATGATGCCATTTCATTTTGAAATTGTTTATTAATGTAGAATATTGATTTTATTTCATTTGAAACAAGTTTCAATGATTTTTATGAAGTATTTTTAAAGTTATGGTTGTTTTAGTGGCTGCAATCTTCAAATTTTACAACAACAGTCTGATTGCAGCATATGGTACAGGCGTGTACGAAAGGTTTGTGACCTCTCATTTCATTTTCAAATAGTTTCATGGTTTTTCATGAGGTATAATGAAATTTATTGTTAGCTTTTGTGGAGTTAGGTTTGCAAAACCCATGACAGTGATGGTTTGTATAAAAATAATGATTGTAGCCCTTTCCACTGTTGGATTCCCCTGCAAATTGGTGAGATAGTACCTTGAAGAGTCCATTTCAAGATTTTTCTAGTTGGAGGAAGGAAGAATAATTTTTTTGGACAAAAAGGTGATGCCCTAGGCTGGTAATTTGTTCATTTTTTATGTTTTTGCTAGTGCAGTCATGAGAGTTTTGTATCATAATGCATTAATGGGTGCCTCAAGTCTTGAAATGTGATTACTTTGGTCATTTATAACTTGTGGTCTAAGCATAATTTGAAAGTTTGGAGAATGCTTTGGTAGTAGTCTCTTTGGAAATTTGACCTAATTAGCCCTAAAAAATTGGCAATCAACAATAGTTGACCTATTTTCCCCAAAATAGCCTATGTTGGTTCTTGGATATGTTATCAAAATCCTTAATGGGTGTCTAAAAGTGTCTCTACTTTGTGTATTAGATTAGTAATCTTAAATATATTGGCCAAAAACTGTCTGGATAGGGCTAGTAGGCCTAGTTGGGCTCATTGAAGGAAATGACATTGGAAGGTATGTCGGGTTTGTTCTAGTGGTTGTGTTGAGTTGTTTTTTAGTCCTTTGATGTTGTGATATCTATAAGACACATGTTCTCAAGTTTTGGATGGGGTGTTGCACTGTGTTGTTCTTTATAGCGACTTTGTTCCATGTTGAGTTGATGGCTTTGAAGTGCTAAATGAAGATGTATTTAAGAACATTGAGAAGAGGATAGTCGTGTGAAGAAAGAGTTATTGTGTTTGAACCCTTAGCTTCTACATCATGAATTAATCTCACCGTGGAAACTAAATGACCCTATAAACATTATAAATGGTCTTCTAAGACTTAATTACATCACAAAATAAAACTTTATCTCTATGAATTAGAACCTTGAATCATATTTACAAAGAAAATTGACATGTTGTAGGTGATCCTGCACCATATAGTGATTCCAAGCATTTTGTATTGTTACGATTATATTACCAAAATCCATCTTTATAGATGTAAAGGTAATTTTTCATCCTTGTAATTAATATATTTTCTACATTATTGTATCTAATAGAGGGCTTCTGTTGAGAACAAAGAGAGACAATTTTAAATGTTGAAATAGCACTTCACAAAATATTGGGATTTGATGTTTTTGTCTATCATCGTTATAGATTACTCTAAATTATAATTAATAAATTTTGTATTGTTGAGGAAGAACATCTTACTCTAGCAACATGGAATATGATGAATGATGGGTATACCTCGTTTAGCTTGTGTAATCTCTCTTGATTCTAATATAAAAGATTTATGGGATCTCTTTATGTGTTTGCATTGCATGAATAGGATGAGGACATCTATGTGGCTCCAGTTTAGGCCTCATAAAATTATTGTTGGGTCAATATTCCTTGTTGCTAAGTTTTTGTGTGTCAAGATGGCATGGTGTTGGTGGGAAACTTTTCAGATTCCTCCATAACTCTTAGAAGGTTAGTTACAGAAAATCCTTTTTTTTCTCTTATAAATTATTACAGATTATTTTTCGTATTTTTTATGTTGTGGTACAATTTATTTTTTTTCTTACAAGAAATAGTACTAATTAATGCACTTTTCCTCATGTGCTCATTAACGAATCCATTCAATTCTTGTTTCCTGGTTATTTAAAGTCAGGTTTCAGATGAGATATTATTCATTAACGAATTTGATTCTCAGTAATGCATTACTGCAGAGATTAGTAACCAGTTACTTGATTTGGATGAGGAAATGAACTATTGTACTACTTGAAGTGGAAAACAACGAGGCAGATCAGGTGACAAATTTTTGGAATTTTTTAGATTTTAAAAGTAAATCTAAATATAACATGTGGTATTACTCCACCTGAAAAGAAAAAAAAAAAAAAAACATGCATCCTCCTATAGTTTATTCACATTCAAATTTATAATTAAAAACTATAATTACAAAAAACATGTGCATCCTCCTCTTCTTTGTATTGTATATGAATGTTTATGTATTTGATGAAGTATCTTTAAGTATATGTGTTTACTTTATATCATACTTTTGTTGCAAATTTTTGTTTCTTGTTTTAGTGGTTGCATATGACTCTATTAGCCAATATGACATGTGTTTTGAAGACTTGACCTTTCACATACATTTCAAATCATCACTAATCAGTAGTAGATTAATTGTCATCATGTAACTATATATTATTCTTGTAACTTTAAATTATCAACTTGTAGCTATATGTTGTTCCTGTAGCTGTAAATTGTCATCTTGTAGCTATGTGTTGTTCTTGTAGCTTTATATGTCGTTCCTATAGCTTTAAATTGTCTACCTATAACTTTATGTTGGTCCTAATTAAAAACAACAACAAGAACATAGCGGGGGATAGGGATCTGGATAGCAGAGTGAACGAGCTGAAGAAAAGGGTCGGAAGTATTGAAAATTCTTTGGTTAAAATAGCTGAACAAAGCTACAATATTCTTAAAGCTTCAAATGATAATATTAAGGTGCTAATTGACAAGTTTGAAGAACAAAGGGGGAACAAGGAGGACCAGTCACTGAGCTGTGGCAGGGATAAGTCACCAGAAGATGGAACTAAGAAGAGGACAAGAGTTGCCACAAAGAAGATGGAGAACCAGGAAGTAGATAAAGATCTGACAGACCTGAAAGAGGCTGCGGGTAGAATGACCGAGCTGGAGTTTCAAGTTGCTGAGATTCTTAGAGAAATTGCCTGATTTGTGTCCCTGGTTTTTTTTATCTGGACTTTTTGGTTTAGTGCCAGGTTTTTTGTTTCCTCTAGGACTGTTTTGGTCGGTTGTTGTTAGGCCTGTTCCTTTTAAGTTGATACTTATCATTTTTATGCTCTCGTATATTTAATGGCCCTGTAGGGTTTCAGGAACCCATCAAAACCCATTTTCCTCAATCAAAAACTTTATGTTGGTCCTATAACTAGATGGTGTTCACGTAGCTTATTATGTTTGGTTTTAGTTTAAATCTTGGAGAGCTTTCCCTCTAATTTTTAAGAGAGATTTTACTCATAGTATTCCTCTTTGAAGCTTTTGACTTCCCTTTAATGACTATTAATGCATGGAAACCTTACATTTACCATATTTCATAATTTACTTTTTCCTTCTATGAATTGCTCTTGTGATCATAATCATGCATATTTAATATTATTGATATGCATCCCAACATCACTGTAACAAATAGCTTGTCTATCCTCATAGCTTAACCTCTTATTTGATCATTGTTTCCAACTCTTTGATAACCTCAAAGCCTCAAATCCATTGCTACTGGACATAAGAGAATACAACTATGTAATCTGGGTTACATATCCCATTTGATCAACAATATTGACTTTCTGCCCAAATGTCGTGACACTTTAAAAGTTCTTGGTTTCACCTTTTATTTGTGCTTAATTTCATTAAAAATCTCTTCATATGTGATATATAAAAATCCTTTTGAAGTTTTGATTAATCATTCCTTTATAGCCTTTATTCATGTCATTGTTTTGATAGGATCTAACTTACCATTGTTTACCAAAGCACCTACCACAAAGAATGCACTAGTAATTCTGTAGTTGCATGTTCCAATCATGTAGGATGATTTTAGCTTGAAGTTGTTGTATTCCTACTCGCATGCTCTTTTCACTTGATTGTATATCATATACATGGTCTTTGGTAATTCTCTTTCACTATACATGTTGATATTATGCATCTGCAAACACTTTTTTTAGTGCTCTTGTAGATGCTACTACTCATGTCACATTATTTTTACTACATTACTGGGCATGGTGGTCTTGAAGTTCTATTTCATACCACATTTTCAGCATTAAAAATCATAGACATTTGATCATTTATAAAACACAATGCTCTATTTAAATAAACAAATGCTACTATTTTTTTATTTGATATTCATGGATACAAATAATTAACAACTTGTTTGAATGTTCTTTGTGTATTCTTCATGTATCCGTTATTAATATGAAGAACCATTGCTCTTTTCAGAAATTTTCTCTCTTCCATTGAGATTTGACATTCCTTGCATGCACATAATTTATCACATGCAAAGATTTGTTAATCTTTACACATGCACTGATTTTCATTTTCTAAATACATGCATACATTAATGATGTTCCTTGTCATTGATTCTCATAGTTGTTCCTTTCGAAGAAAAATTGTTTTCCGCACATTGTAATCATTATTTTCTCAATGAACATGTTGCCTTTTCATGATGTTCATCAATGGAGGACCAATTCTCTTTTAAAATCTGTGCTCTTTCCATCAAAACTTGTCTGAATCTTTAAATATTCTCTTTGTTCATTGACCTTTCATGCTTCATTTAAAAATGTTTTTTATTGGTAAATAACTCTGATATTCTTTTATTATCCTTTGTTTCTTCAAAGAGGTTGTCATGTTAGAATTTTAAATCTGCTCATTTATGATGCACTACTTCTTCAAATGTTGTTGTTCTTGAGTTTTAAACCATTGTTTACTCCTTGAAAATAATTCTTCTCATTAAGAATTTTTCATCCCAACCAAAATGTTTCTCTCTTAATGATTTACACTGCTCCATTGTTAAAGCCTCTATTTGATATATTAACATTGTTGATATCTAGTTTGAATATGCTCTTTTCATGCATCAAAGACACTACAATCAATGATTTATGCCTTCCCTTTCTCACGAAGGTTTTGCTTTTGACTATGAACACACTTTTATTGCATGCACTACTATTTCAATCCATGAAACCACTAATTTGTGTATTAACAAACCTTCTTCCAAAAGGAAAGATGTTGAACTAACACACAAATATGCAAATCACATCTTAGAACCCCAATTTTCTTTGCAAGAAAAATTACAAAACTTGCTATTTGCTTTTTTCACGGGAAACCACTAATTTTTATTTTCTTGAAAACTCTAAGTCATGGCGAGGGTAACATTTTGAGAGTTTTAGGAAAAAAAAGGAAAAAAAAGGACCTATTTTTCCCTGTCAAACTTTAGCATCATAGGGCATTGACTTTTTAAAACTTGTTTTGCATGGGATTTTTATAGGTGTAATAAAAATCATAAGGGATTTTTTTTTAGCATTAGGAATTTGGAACAAGGGGCCTTATTTAAAAAATTTTAAAGAAACTTTGAAGGTATAATTAAGGCAGTCAACTCATTTTAGAACACAAGAACTTCCAAAAATTTAGGACTTAACTAGGGAACTATTTTGACTTGAAAGGAAAAATATGTACACTAGGCAAGCACCCTAGAGAAGTATAATGTAGGGAAATTAGTTGATTTATGTCTTCTAATTATGTTCCAAGAAGGTATTTATACATGGCTGATTTCACTTTTCTTTCATTTATGTCATTTTCTACGACCATTTCTATTGATCTGAAGGAACTTTGAACCGACACAACATTTAGTATCTAAAGGGGTTTATCTTTCTTGTTGTTTTATAATTGTTTCTTGTCATCCTATAGCTATGGTCTTTGTCTTGTGTATTTCATAGATATGTGTTATTGTTCCTGCAACCATCTGAACTGTGTTCTTTGACACTTCCTGAAACTATTTGAACTTTGTCCTTTGACTATTCCTATGTACCAAGGCAGAATAGAGTAATAACTTCTTAGTTTTAGTTTTAGTAGCTCACTATTCCTATGACTATTTAAACTTTTTTATAGGTGTTGTTGTCACCTTTGTATTTATTTTTTGTCTTAAATTTGTTTATATGTCATATAGAAAGGGTTTTTTACTAAATACAATGACCATAGTCTTTGTTTTGCATATGACTTCAAATAGAATTGATTTTTTGTGTCAACATTGATTTCTAATGTCTAATCATTCATAATTTCCTAATCTATAGGATCAATACAAGAAGCTTGGAGATAATGTCACTAAAATACGAATAGATGTTTTGAAGGAGAAAATTTCTATCTTTAAGATACATCTTAAAGATTCTTCTCGTAAACATTAGGTATGCTTACTATTTTCATTGTATATTCATTATTTTTTATCACAGATTGGAGTTTTGCTATGGATGGAGATGCTTTATTTTACAATATTTTGTTGTTTTTTCGATCTCAGAAAATTGTTTCATGATGATCACAACGCTGCCATAATTTGGAGAAATAAATATAATTATTTGACTCACATGACCTATAATTATTTTATTTCTTTAATAAAACTGCTACATGTATATAGTATGTTTGACTCACATGAACCATCCTATTTTTCTAACATGCATTATTCATCCACCTACCAAATCCTCAACATTTCCCAACTTATGGAATTTAGAACTTAATAGGTTGCAACATGATAATAATGGGCTCAACTTTCTTTTGTTGACTTTATTCTAACTCTAAACTTGTGGAGAGGGGATGCAGTCACTGAGATTTTATGCTATTCATGTAAAGTAACAACCACATTGTGTATTTCTGTATCATTTAGTTCCAAAATTTGTATTTTTGTTACTTTCATCTACAAAACTAACTTTCTCTTTACCCTTAGTTGATATAGATGTGTTAGTTTTGTCTTGATTTGAGCCAATGACCAAAGTTGAGCTAGGACCATCTTCTTACTTTTCCTGTCTAGGAGCACTTGGGGTGGCCCCTTCACTATTGTGTGGGATGAATGTCTCATTTATAGGTTTAACAAAATATCAATATTGGAAAGGATTCACATCTTGACTTATTGTAATTTCTTCTCCCATGTATGGAAACTTGATACATTGATGGTATGTTGAAGGTGTCGCTTGCATTTCGTGAATCCATGGTCTCCCTAGCAAGATGTTATAAGTTAACTTCATGTCAAGAAATTTGAAAATGGTATCTTTTTTTATTGGTCCCACTTGAATAGGCAACACCACCATTCCTTTAGAAGACCTTTCTTCATCATCATAGGCCTTAATAGTGATTTTCTTCTTTAGATCCACGACACCTTTGGAAAACCCTAGGGCTTTGACTAGACTCAATGTGCAAATTTTTAGACCAGCTCCCTGATCAATAAGGACTCTTTTGACATGATGTTTTAGTATCAAAACTTCTATATGCAACAAAATATTTTGGGGATGATTAATGTACATGTCATCTTATTCAGAAAAGGACAAACTATGAGGTGCAATGAGATGACCCACCATGTTTTGAAATATATCCACATCTAAGTTGTCGGGCACGGTAGTCTCAACAAGAGCCTTGTCTAAGATCTCCTTATGATTTGGTGAGAGTTTCAACAACTCAAGGATTGAAATTTGAGTGAGAGTGTTTTGTAATTGATCCACAATATTGTAATTCCTTCAAGAAGAACAAGGTTGATTAGGACCAATAGTCTTAGGGGTAGTTCCTTGTAAGGTTATATTTGATGCTTTCCCCCCTAGTAATAACATTAGAGGTTTCCTTTGATGGATGATCTTTTACAATAATAACATTGATAGTATTCTCATATCCTAATAAGGAATTGATTACATTATCATAGTTATGTGCAAAATTAACTTTGTTATTGACTCCTTTGTTATTTTGATTGCTATTGAAGATTATCCCTTCTCATGATTGAAGAAAGGAGTTTTGAAAGCCATATGATCTTCATTGTTTTGAGGCCCTTCCACCTTGATGATCCCATTATATATCAAATCGTGCACCTCATGTTTTAATCTCATGCATTCGTTTGTCTTGTGCCCTCTGTTTCGATGATATTCACAAATATGAGCATCTATCCACCATGAGGGTTTAACATGTGGTTCATAAGGCCTTGACTCTGGTAGGACAATGATCTTATTAGAAATGAGAGTCCTTAGAGCATTCTCAAGTGGTTCACCCAAGGGTGTGAACTTCCTTCTTCTTGATAGTCTAAAGAAAGGTTTTGGTTTGTTAGCCTCTTTCTTGTTTATTAGTGGATCTTCTATAATAGATTTCCAATTGTTGCATTAATTTCTAAGAGTGATGAAACAATGAATGTCATTTGTGGTCAAGGTGAAGAAGTAGAAGATCAAGATATGGTCAAAAAGGTTCTGAGGTCTTTGCCTTCTAGATATGACTAAACTATCCGTTATAGAAGAACTTAAAGACTTTCATATTCTTACAATGGATGAATTGCATGGGATCCTCATAGCCTATGAAATGAGAATTTGTAAGAAAGAGCCCTCAAAATTTTTTTTAAAAAAAAAGAATAAAAAAGTCAAATTTGATTCTAAAGATGATGTAGAACAATCAAACTTTGTGAGGAAATTGAAAAAGGGGTCAAGAAAATATGAAAGAAAACTTCCCTTCAAATATTTTAATTGTAGGAGGATAGGTCATTACGCTACCAAGATAGTTCATTACGCTATGATGACAGTGATAAGGACATTTTTTTCTATTAAGATAGTTCAAACTATATATAATAAAATTGAGTTATCACCGACTGTAATTTTCACTCACAACCCCCATAACATATACAATTACAAAATTGGGGGAGTAAGCTAGAGTTCACTGATTGTTTTTGTTTAAGTTAATTTACAATATACATGGGCCTGCATGATATATCTATACTATAATTATCCATAAGTTTACAAAAAAATGGGAAACAATTTAAAAATAAACCTTTTAACTCAAAGAAAAAGTTCTTTTAGAAGAAAAAGAAGAAGAGTTTGTATGTTAAGGATGATGTATCTAATAGCAACTCTAAAGAGTCTATTAGTGGTGAAGAAGAAGTCTTGTTTATGGCTATTGAATGTCTTAATGAAGACCAAAAAGATAATCATGTTGTTAAATATGATAATGACAGTCAAATTAACATTGATAGTGAAGGTGAAATGAGATGTGCACTCAAAAAGATCAAGAGACTAAAAAAAGAAGTTTGTGAACAAAAAGATCAACCTACAAACTTGATCGACAAAGTTAACATATCATATCAATTAGTAGTTAAATTAAAAGCACAACTTGAGGAGCGTAAAAGAATTGAAGATGTAATCATAATAGAATTGGCATCCAAGGATGAGACTTGTCAAAAGTTAGAAGCAAAAGTCGTTGAGTTAAGAAAGAAACTAGACAAATATGAAAACATCAAGTTAGAAGACATAATGAGCAAAGAAAGAAGGTCCAAGAATATATCAGGTTTGGGATTTGAAGTTGGACTGAGATAGAGTGCAAGAGACAGTAAATCATTGTATGGTATATTCAAACTTGAAACTAAAAATGTTAATTTAGAAAATTAAGTAAAGGACAATAAAGCTTCCTCGAAGTCTAATTCTAAAAGCTTACACAAGAGTGAAAATTTAGATTTGCGAAATAAAGACCAAAACTTGTTGTCTAAAACTTTACATTTTTCTAAATATCCGTTTAGATCCAGTGCATGTTTCTTTGGATATTGTTTTTATTGCCGCCAATTTGGACACAAAGCTTGTGATTGCAGATTTTCTCTAAGAAGGTCTTCAAACTTTTCTTATGGAAAGTTGTTTGGTATAAGATGTTTTAACTGCAAAATGTATGGTCATACTAACAAATTTTGCATATTTGATCTCAGAGATAGTAAGAACGGTGGCCATACCAAATTGAAGAACTAATACTCTTGCAAAATTTAATGTAAAAGTGGAAGATAAAGGTAAATATATTTAGAGACCTAAGGTAGTTCAAAAATTTGAAAGTTCAATGTTTTTACAGGTTGCATTTCATGCCAAGAAGCAGTATTTGTGGATTGTAGATAATGGTTGCTCTCACTGTATGACAGGAGATAAAGGTAAGTTTACAAAACTTGACGACTATGTTGGAGGTTATATCAGATTTGGTGATAATTCTTCAATTCAGATCAAAGGCATATGAACAGTGTTATTAAAATATTAAAATCATATTCATGATGTTTACTATGTAGAGGATCTTAAATACAATATGATAAGTGTTATTCCGATTTGTGATGGTGGGTATGAAGTTTCATTCCATGCTCAAGGTTTTGCAATAAACAAGAAATCGTGTAAATGTATTGCAACAGGTAAAAGGTTAAAAGGAAATATTTATAATTTCCAAGATATCTCAAATGATGATTATCGTGGCAATGTTTTTCTTATGAGTTAGATTGAAGAAAGCTATTAGAGTATATGTTTCTGGATTCAATCATGTCAATTTTATTTGCATCAATGTTTCAGATCATACTCAGTGATCCATGATCCTAATGATTGATCATTGAGTATGATTTAAAACGTTGATGTAAATAAAATTGACACAGTTGAATCTAGAAACATAAACTCTAATTGCTATGGACTGCAGAAATCTAATGTCTTCTATTGAAGAAAGCTAGTTATGGCATAAGAGATTAGAACATTTAAACTTTGATAACCTTGTCAAACTAAAAATCACAATGTTAGAGATATGTCACCCATCAACAAACCTGGAAACAACATTTGCAAAGAATGTCAACATGGTAAGCAAACTAAAAGCAATCATAAAACAAAAGGAGCATTCAACTACTAAACCTTTGCAACTTGTTCATATTGATTTGTGTCATCTTACAAGGACAAAATCCATTAATAAAGAAAGATAGTTTACACTCTTTATAGATGATTATACAAGAATGACTTGGGTGACATAAATCTAAATCTTTTTACAGGTTCAAAGTGTTCAGAAAGATGGTTGAGAAAGAATAAGAATTGGAAATCATATGCTTAAGATCTTATCAAGGAGAGGAGTATACTTCAAGTTTGAAGAGTATTGTAAGCAACATGGAATTAGAAGACAATATGTTGCCTCAAGGACACCTAAACAAAATGGGGTAGTAGAAAGAAAGAAAGAACGAGACAGTGAAGGAAATGGAAATGGCAATTTTAGATGAAGCAAAGTAGACATATATTTATTGGAAAGATTGTTTATGAAATAGTGTATACTCTAAATAGAGTTAAATTAAGAGTAAAAATAAAGTATACACCTTATGAGTTATGGTGTTGTAAATCTGCTTTGGTTAAGTACTTTAGAATATTTGGTAGTAAATGCTATATTAAGAGAGATGATGCAAATTTGGGTAATTTTGAATCAAGATGTGAAGCCATTTTTATTTGTTATTCCTCTCACAGTAAGACATATTGATGTTTTAACAAGAGATTGAAAAGGATTGTTGAAAGCGCAAACGTGAAGGTTGATGAGAAGTTGCAGGTTGATAAAAACACCTTACAAAATAAAGAAGAAGAATCTAAATCAGAAGTTGATATAGTTGCAAAGGTAGAGGAAGTTGCAAACAAACCTTTGGATTTAGTGGAAAAGACACCTTCCAAGACACTACTAAAGCATCATCTTCAAGAATAGATCATTGGAGACAAAAGTGCATGTATACAAACAAGAAGTAAGGCAACTTTATCAGGAGAGCAAGTGCATTTTTGTTTCTTATCATAATTAAAACCTAAGACTTATGTAAAGGCCAACAAGGATGAGTGTTGGGTTAAGGCCATAGAGAAGGAGATAATTCAAATTAAGAAAATTAAAACTTGGGAACTAGTTCCTAGACCTGGACATAAAAATGTCATAAGGGCAAAATAGGTTTATAGAAACAAACTTGATGAGAATGGAAAGGTGGTTAGAAATAAAGCAAGATTGGTTTGCAAAGGATATTCTCAAGTAGAAGGTGTTGAATTTGTTGAAACTTTTACACTTGTAGCTAGGCTTGAAGCAATAAGGATTTTCTTAGCATTTTCAATTTATAGAAATTTCAAAATTTACCAAATGGATGTTAAGGTTGCTCTTCTAAATGGTTATCTTGATGAAGAAGTCTATATGGAGTAGCCTGAAGGTTTTCAATGTATAGAAAAATTAGATTGTGTTAATAGGTTGAAAAAAGCTCTATATGACTTGAAACAAGCCCCTAGAGCATGGTACTCCAGATTGGATAGTCATCTCATGGCCAAAGGATACACTAAAGGAGGTGTACACAACAATCTTTATATCAAGGTTGAAGGTGATGATGTTCTTGTGGTAGAAGTTTATGTAGATGATATCATTTTTTGTTGCAATAATGGTGATGTGTACAATATTCTCTAATCTTATTCAATTAGAATTTGATATTTCTATGTTGAGAGAACTCTCTTTCTTGCTTGGGTTACATGTCACTCAACTTGATAAAAGTATCTTTCTCTCTCAAACCAAGTATGCAAAGGAAATGCTCAAAAGGTTTCAAATGGATGAATGCAGTCTGGTTAGTACACCCATGATAACAGGTTGCAAGTTGGGTAATGATGATGACTCACCTTGTGTTGATCAAACAAAATATAGATCTATGATAGGCAACATGCTCTATCTTACAACATCTAGGCCTGACATTATGTATGCAGTGTGTCTTGTAGCAAGGTTTCAAGCTTCACCAAAGGAATCACATGTAAATGTAGTTAAAAGGATCCTCAAGTATATTAAATGAACAATAAATTATTTTAAATGGTATCCTAGAGATAAAAATTTCACTTTACTAGTTTATAATAACATTGATTGAGCAGGTCATACAAATGATGAGAAGACAGCTAGTACAATAGTATGCTTTTTGGGAGAAAGACTTGTTGCTTGGCATAACAAAAAATAAGAATATGTATCATTATCAATAGTAGGGACATAATATATAGTTGTTGCTTCTTGTTGCCTCAAGTATATTAAAGGAACGATAGCTTATTTTTAAAGGATCCTCAAGTATATTAAAGGATCAATAGATTATTTTTAATGGTATCCTAGAGATAATAATTTCACTTTACTTGTTTATAATAACATTGATTGAGTTGGTCGTACAAATGACGGAAGACTGCTAGTACAATAGTATACTTTTTGGGAGAAAGAATTGTTTCTTGGCATAAAAAAAAAAGAATATGTATCATTATCAATAGTAGAGGCATAATATATAGTTGTTGCTTCTTGTTGCACTCATGTCCTATGGATGGCTTAAACATTGTTCGATATGAAGGTAGAGGTTTGCAAACCTATTTTTATTTTCTATGGAAAGACAAGTGCTATTAACATTTCCAAAAACCCATTCTTGCATTCTTGGACAAAGCATATTGCCATTAAATATCATTTTTTGAGGGAGAAGGTACAAGAAAATGAAGTTGTTTTGAATCTTGTTGATACACAAGAACAGGTGGTAGATATATTTACTAAGCCTTTATCAAAAGAGGTCCTTAAAACTCTAAGACAAAAGTTGAAGGTGATCTCCTTCTCTTCTCTTTCTTAAAACATGCTTGTACGCTTGATTTCAAGGGGGTTATTGACCTCATCTCTTAAACTCATCTTGTATTGAAGGCATTCTTGTGGTTTTTGGTATTTTGGCATTCACTTGACATTTGTTGTTATCTTTTGTTGCAAATTTTGAAGGAATTATCACTAAGATCTGAATATCATAAACATTTCATATTTGTTCTCTCTTCATCACTATTATATGCTAGAACTTTGTGGTTCTTAAACCATTTTTTTTTTCCTTTCTGTCAGTGAGGTCAAAAATAGGGGGAGTAGGTTTACTAGTTGTGTTTTGTATTTTTATCATCAATGCCAAGGGGAGATTGTTGGCCTGCTATGCATTGATGTCAAAAAGCATAGGTTCCTGACATTGTAGCATGGAGAGGGCATCATGTTTATTTGCATGTTCATCATGTCAAAGCATATATATGGAGAGCAGTGATAGGTCAAGCATGGGATTCATCATATGAGTAAGTATTGGTGCATGAAAACATGGATGCCTCTTGTGCAATGTTTGGAAGAGCCTCTTAAATCATAGATACATTGCATGACAAAGATTTTGTCATAGTATGACAAAGCATAAACATATTGGTAGAGAAACATATGTGTGTCACCAATGACATAATGATATTCTTGCTTTATTGTTTGAAATGGTCTCTCTCATGGTTTTATATTAGGGTATGACAATGAACATGGAGGCAATGAACATTGTGACATATGATAATCTTTGAGGCATTAAGACATAAAAATTGTAATGGCTCAATGTCAAGACATAAGTCAAGTGGATATTATGTTATTGACAAAGGAAGAGTAAACAAACACATTAGTTTGTAACATCCAATACATTGCAAGAGATAGTTAATATATGATGCAAGAATAAGGATTTGTAGCAATATGTTTGCTTGTTATATTCTTAAACCCTACACAAGGGTTTTGGACTACGTTTACAAAACATATTATATTAAGTTAGTTTGAGGTGTTAAATGTTGGTGAATCTCAAATGACCTGATCTTTACCATTTTATTAGCAATATACAACAAAGTTCATAAACCAATCTTTGGAATGATCATTGTTCTAAAGAAGGTTTTTACTTCTAAACTAGCCACAGGTTTTTGACAGGTACTACAATTTTAAGAAGTTTTTACTTCTAAACTAGATATGCATGCGCTCTATGAAGGAATGCACGTTCATATCAAACATGTTACTATTCTATGAACTTCTCACAGGTTTCATGATAATTTTGAAGTAGTTAAGAACCAAATACAAATAGTCTATAAACGGTTTACAATCATAGGTACATGATTTGAATTGTGATCTTAATTTTTGAGAACTATGGAGCATTGTTTTATAAAGAACATAAACCAAGATGAGTTGGTAATGCAGTGAGGAGGTGTTAAGTGTTGTAGAATCTCTTTGACAGATATATTGATATGAGCATAGAAATATTAATGCATAAACAATGTTCAACAATGCAATGTTCTGCATATTGAACCCTGAATCCAATTAGTGAGTTTTAAATAGTTTGATGACAGAGTGTTTATTTATGTGAGAATAATATAAACAAAGTCTAACTGTTTTATAGGTATAACATGTTGAATGTACATAGAGATCTCTTTGACAATCAAATTTAGTAATGGTAATATATCGAAACAATGTTCATGTTATGCAATTCTTTGCAAACTGAACCTATGATGAAGCAATGAGTGTAACAAGAGGGGTTTGGAAACATTATCATGTATATTGATGCATATATCTTATGATGTTGATTGCAAGGTTTTTATTATTTTTGTTTGTGAATACAAAACCTCAAACAAGTTATGGATTGTATTGAAACAGAGTCAGCACTTTGTAATTTGATCCTTGATTTGAAAATGGATTATTGTATAGCCAAGTGAGGCATGATGTTTATGTCAATGACACATTCAAGTTGGATTTCTAGTGAGGCGTATAAGTTGTAATCAGTGAGATTTGCATAGTGAATGCTTCAAGAGTGGTTTTTTACTCTTCAACAGTTTTCAATTTCAAATATCTATGTCAATCTCTTTTGTCATTTGATATTGTTGTTCAATCAACCTTACCTTTATGCATTTGATATTCACATGTTCTTTTAAGTTGTTTGTATTATTGCAAAAGTAGAAGTTTTCATAGGTCATTGATTCACCCTCCCCCCATCTCAATGACACTAAGTATTCCAACAGTTCAATATCATTTTATCAGAGATATGGTGGCATGGTGAAGCTGGTTAAGGTAGAGACTTTGATGAATGTTGTAGATTCATTAAATAAGGTTGTGAGCATAGAGAAGTTCAAATGGTGTTACAAATATATGGCATCATGGCCCCAAACAATTAACTTATGGTGTAGATACTCTGTTTGCTCTTGCAAGGTGTGAAACAAGTGAGAGATTGTCAAAAAAATGTCTCAAACTTGAATTTACATATGGTTACTATTTATAACATGTTTACATTTGAGCATAAAATTTTCTAAAACTTTCGTGAAAGGTTTGCACTGGACAACCATGTCAGTAAATCTTTATTGCAACATCATACCTACGCTTGAAGATATTAAAGTTTACATTTTTTAAGTTGCCAAAGAAATTTTATGAATGCAATTTTAAAGGCCTTACAAGCCCCTATATGGCTCAAAAGTGTCAATAAATAGCACAGCTAATTATATCTTGATAGATAACATCACAAGCTTTTTGACACTTCAAACGATTCATCAATCGGACACCCTATTCAAAAGTTATGGCCTCTGGAAGTTGGGTCTTCTATAATAGAAAATAGAAAAACATGTTGGGCGCATAAATAAGGTGTAAAAGGGATAAACTTGTTTTGGTGTGTGTTTTGGCACATCTTAAGGCATCTTAGATTGGAGATAATGTGAGCAAGTTTTCAAGAGGTTTTTAGCCCATAGTTTTGTAATACCATTTGATGGTTTCGTGTATTGCATCTCCTATATATATTAGGAGGTGTGTGAGATAGAGGTTTTGTGTAAGAGTCTGATAGCTGTTGAGTTACCTTTGGATCTTTGGTTGGTGATACTCCAATGAGAAGCTTGTTCTACAAGTATATTTTAATATGTTGTTGATTTCTAAATAATATATTGGGTGGCTTTTGGAGGGTTTTTTTCACACATAAACCAATATATTGAATCGTAAGAGTAATACAACTCATTAAAAATTGTGATTCAAATTGCATCTTCAACTGTGCCAATAATATTTGACATCACAAAATAATAGGCATAGGAAATGAAACTACTCTGATATCATATCAAAAAATATGGGACAAGGTTAATAGATGCAAATAATATTACATGAGATAATCTTTGCTTTTCTCATATTTTTCATTCAACACACATTACATACTTATAAGATTCTTAAATCTTATTATTTAGGAAACAACATTCCTAAATAGATTGAGTTGTTTTAACAAGCCAACATATGACCACTAATCAAATAACTTATTTAACAAATTATATGACTAATAATAATATTAAGTTGTATAATATTATGACATTTATTTATCACTCATTTATCACATCTCACATATATTCTTATAACTATGTGAACACTAATTTCCAACAAAGAGCTGCTAGAAGATTGAATAGGATTGAAGGTTAGGTAGGGTATAGGTGGGAGTGAAGGAGCTTAAAAGGCATTAGAAAATGAGTGGCTAAGATTGAGTGCTATGTAGGAAAGGTGTTAACATTTGGAATGAAGATACATCAGACAAGTGGCACAAGCTCAAAATCTAGCAGTTGATCTATGTAATTACAAATGATTGGTAGATTTTGAGGAAAAAAGATTTTGGAATTTATAAAATTGAAAAAAGGTGTCTTAGGAGATGGAAAATGAGAAAATTAAATAAATAGACATTTTTTTAATTTTTAAATAGAAAAGGTTAATGGATTATTTAAATAAATAAAAATATTTATTTAAATAACAGGTGAAAAGGCTAATGAATTAATTAAACAAATAATAATATTCATTTAATTAATAAATATTTTTTGTTGATTTCATGAAAACATTTTTAGATATCTACACTTTTCATATGATTTAGGCCTGACAAGTTTTTCCCTCGCCAAAAGTTTTACAAGGATTTTCTCATCATTGAGGCACCTAAGGTAGATGCCTTCATTATTCTTACTTCTTACAAAATAAGGTCAAGAGTATATCTTGTGACATTTATAGTGGACCTTTTCTTTATATCTTTGTTTGTGTTGGTTGCAGTTGAATTGTCCTTCATTGGATCCTATTGTCAAGATAAGCCCAGTGATAAAAATAACATCCCTTTATGGTCAGGCAAAAGCCAAACACATCCTAAATATTGACAAATACTTCAATATATACCTATATAGACTTGCTTCACAATCACTTTAACCACAAACTTCTAAAATTCTAAATCCTTGTCCTGAATTATTTTAAATCATTCCTCAGACTTCATAAGCACATGAAGATATAAAAAAACAAGAAAAATTAACAAATGTGGAAAAATTCGGAAGCCCAACTAATCATGAACCAGCTATTGGTAGGACTCACACTCTCTCTCAAATACCAATGCCTCTAAGAAAATAACACCAGATTGCAAACATAATAAAAATAAGGGCAGAGAAATTATCGCTAATAAGGCAAATTCAAATTTTTAAAATTACAAATCTCAAAACAAAGAAATGAATTTCTCCACTAAAAATGAAATGTACTAAAAATAATTAACAATTCTATTTATTTTTACCAAAAGGCATACATTAGTTTTTATAGAAGGCCCACATTGATTTTTTAGATAATACCCCAATTTAGCTCAGTTTTCATTAATGGTCACATGTCTAGAATGCAAAGAAAACACTTTTGGTGGTCGACCAACAAGCTCGTCACTCTATTTGCTTCTTTAGTGATTGTATCCTCACTTTTGCCCCTAGTTACCAATAAAACTAAAGCCAATATACAAACCCTTCTAGAGCCAGCAGTAGTTGCATCATAAACCCTGGAAGCCAATATACTGAAAGTGCAAAGCCAAATTGGGTCTCTCCTCTCTCTGGCATAGTGACTCTGTATCCTCTTCCCCACATCCATCCCTCTTGGCATTGAAATATAAGAGGTAATGGGTGACCGAAGATCATGCTATATGGTTTTCAGACTTTAGTGGAAGCATATAAAGATTAAAATCTCCACAGAACTGTTAATATTTTTAGATTATCATAAGGAATGTTTAATCTATAAAGATCTATCAAATACTAAGCACAGGAAACAAACCAAATAGCTAAATGAAAATAATTGTACCTGAAATGAATTCTGGATTGAGATCTTTGAATCTGGCTTCTTCAATTCTTTAATCAACATCTGCAACTTTAACAGTACTTCAACCACGATGCTCATCTCTGTATATTGTTGTATCGTTGCTCTTTCTAGATCTGAGCTTATATTAATTATCTAAATCTGATCTTGTTAATGCTAATCCAGTCACTCTAATAATTTGTGCCAAATTAATTAGAAATATATCACTATATATATGTCTGGTATATATCGAGTCCTTATGCTGGAATTATTGCAAATATATATTGCCTCTCAATGGTCACCTCCAAGTATGAAAAACATGGATAAATTTGCATCAACACCTAGAAGTATTTCACTTCAGCACAATGCTAATTAGCTTAAGGGATGGATCTTTGTAATTATCCAGCACATGGACAATTCAGACAATATCAACCATTTAGAAATTCACTCCTTTGGGTGCTCGAAATTGCTGCTCCAAATTACACAAGGGAGTTTGATTCTTGGAGAGAAGACAATATGTTATGTCTTTGATATGTTTCTCCTCAAGATTCGATCTTCATATATATGTGAATGGGAAGGCTTTAAAAGAGGCCGACAAAAAAGCTCCTCAACTCCACTATATTCCCACAATTCTATTTTCCCATTATTGCATTTTAACTATAATATTAATCGAAATGGTTTATAATGCATTGTTTAATTAATATTATTTAAAATATTTATATGTAGCAATAAGCCCTAATTAAAATGATCTTTCCATTTTATCCTTATAATTTATCTTTATTAACCAGTATAGAGAATATTACTTTAATAAATATAAACTTGAATTTGTATTTATCAAATATCATATCAATATTGTTTAATAAAGATAAATTATAAGCATGACATTGTGAAATATCATTTTATCAAAATAACAACACATAGATTTAAGGAAAAATTAATTCCGCCAAAATGATGTTAAAGGCAAAAAAACCCTTCTAATGAGGTCACGAGAATACTAGGGTAAATAAACCCTAACTTATCATTTCACACCAATATTTTTGTATTTTAGGTTTCTTTTGGAAGTCTTTTCTCCTTAGCGGTTGCATAGGGTTTGTGTGAAGATTTTATGGAGAATTTGTATGTCTTTGTGACAAATTCAAGCTCTTTTATCAGGTACTTCATTATGTTCCTTGCTTCCTGGGTGTATACTTTGACATAGAAGCAAAATCCATATCCCTTTGTCTGATTTTTTAGCTTGAAGCTCGGCTATGGTGCTAAATTTGTAGGTTTGATTGTTCTTTTTGTGCCTTTGACTCGATGACATGCTCAGTTGTTGTGGATATGATGGTATTACTATGCATATTTTGAGAGAAAAAACATTTTATACACTACCAAAACCGTGGTTCTGGCCATGTAGAACTTGGACATCATTGTTTCTATGTCATGCCCTTTCCGAGGGTTTCATGATCATATTCTGAGTATTTGTAAAATGGTTATTCCATTCTTTGAATGATCCTCTATTGATATTATAATCAAACCTGAAACTTACTCATTTTTTCTTCATACATTGGGTTACGACTTTACAAGATTTGCTTTTCTCTATTTATATTTTTGAAACTGAAATATCATCCATTTTATGCTCATGTTCCATGAAATGCACTAGATTGTCTCGTGTAACTATGTTCTTTCATGATTTTGATTTATGTCATATGTTTTTCTTCCCCCATTGTTTCACTATATTGACTGCATCATGGAAATAGATAACCACTTGTATCTTCGTGCTATACTAATATTATTGTTGTACTGAATTGTTATTTTGATCATTGTTTTCAAGAATATGTTGTTATACTCATGTATGCTCCTTTGTTGACAATATGTTGTTAAAGGCTTTCTTAACCTATGTTTGTACCTCATGTAATTGACACAACCTTATATCCATCTACTCATGATGCATAAGACATGTCATTTATAACTGAATTTTATTGGCACTAAGTTTGCATGATTCCTTGTTTACTTAAAGACGATCCATCAAATTACTTGAACTCTCAATTTTAGATTCATTTACTGTACTTGTTCCATATATATATATATATATATA
>MU223614.1:2334892-2346366 GCA_018584345.1 Thuja plicata | reverse complement strand
ATACATTAAATGATGTGGATCAATCTTTAATTAACATTACATATCCCAATAAAATTAACTAAGTCGGCCAGAGATCTCAAATCTCATCATTAATCCAATTACTGTAAGTCGGCCAACATCACTGTTTGCACTTGGCAATTTCATAGGTGCTCGGCACTGAACAAACTTTCTCATCACAAACAACTTCGCTCGACACAAACAACTTTGCTCGGCATAAGCAACTTCGCTCGGCACAATCCGAACTTGCTCGGCACAAAATAGCTAGAAAAACTATCTTTGAAAGATAAACAACTAATTACTTTGCCAAAGTGCCAACTGATCAAGTACCCTTTTATTTGCCTTAACTCAACCATTCACTTGGTCTTCTTGTTAAATCTTTTTCATTATAAATAGATATGGTACTCAAACAGATAACATTAGTCTCACCAGTTAAGGTTTGACATCAATGACAAAATAACAATTGCTTGTATTGTCACTTTCCAACAGTTCCTACATATTTGTGACTATTGCAGTGATTTGTATGAGTTTTTATGATGCCATTTCGATCTAAAATTGTTTTTTTGATGTATAATATTGATTTTATTTTATTTGAAACAAGTTCCAATGATTTTTATGAAGTATTTTTAAAGTTATGGTTGTTTTAGTGGCTGTAATCTTTAGATTTTACAATAATAGTCTATTTGCAGTGTATTGTATGGGCATGTACAGAAGGTTTGTGACCTCTCATTTCATTTTCAACTAGTTTTATGGTTTTTCATGAGGTATAATGAAAATTATGTTTGTTTTTGTGGAGACGGGTTTGCAGGACCCATGATAGTGAGGGTTTGTATAAAAATAATGAATATAGCCCTATCTCCCATTGGATTCCCCTACAAATTGGTGAGATAGTACCTTGAAGAGTCCATTTCAATATTTTTCTAGTTGGAGGCAGGAAGAATAATTTTTTTGGACAAAAAGGTGATGTCCTAGGCTGGTAGATTGTTCACTTTTCAGGTCTTTGCTATTGCAGTCATGAGGGTTTTGTATCCTAATGCATTAATGGGTACCTCAAGTCTTGAAAACTGATTACTTTGGTCATTTGTAACCTGTGGTCTGAGCATAATTTGAAAGTTGGGAGAAGGCTTTGGTAGTAGTCTCTTTTGAAATTTGGCCTAATTAGCCCTAAAAAATTGGCAATCAGCAATAGTTGACCTGTTTTCCCCAAAACAACCTATGTTGGTTCTTGGATATGTTATCAAAATCCTTAATGGGTGTCTAAAAGTGTCTCTACTTTGTGTATTATATTAGTAATCTGAATATATTGGGCAAAAACTGCCTGGACAAGGCTAGTAGGCCTAGTTGGGCTCATTGAAGGAAATGACATTGGAGGGTGTGTTAGGTTTGTTCTAGTGGTTGTGTTGAGCTTTTTTTAGTCCTTTGATATTGTGATATCTCTGAGACACATGTTCCCAAGTATTGGATGGGGTGTTTCACTATGTTTTTATTTATAGCCACTTTGTTCCATGTTGAGTTGATGGCTTTGAAGTGCCAAATGAAGATGTACTTAAGAACATTGAGAAGAGGTTAGTTGTGTGAAGAAAGAGTTATTGTGTTTGAACCCTTAGCCGCTGCATCATGAATTAATCTCACCATGGAAACTAAATGACCCTATAAACATTATAAATGGTTTTCTAAGACCTTATTACATCACAAAATAAAACTTTATCTCTATGAATTAGAACCTTGAATCATATTTACAAAGAAAATTGACATGTTGTAGGTGCTCCTGCACCATATAGTGATTCCAAGTATTTTAGATTGTTACGATTATATTACCAAAAGCCATCTTTATAGATGTAATGGTAATTTTTCATCCTTATAATTAATATAATAGAGGGATTCTGTCGAGAACAAAGAGAGACAATTTTAAATGTTGAAATAACGCTTCTCAAAATATTGGGATTTGATGTGTCTGTCTATCATCGTTATAGATTACTCTGAATTGTAATTAATAAATTTGGTATTTTTGAGGAAGAACATCTTACTCTAGCAACGTGGAATATGATGAATGATGGGTATACCACTTTTAGCTTGTGTATTTTCTCTTGATTCTAATACATAAGATTTATGGGATCTCTTTATATGTTTGCATTGCACGAATAGGCTGAGGACGTCTATGTGGCTCCAATTTAGGCCTCGTGAAATTGTTTTTGGGTCAATCTTCCTTGTTGCTAAGTTTTTGTGTGTCAAGATGTCATGGTGTTGGTGGGAAAATTTTTAGATTCCTCCACAACTCTTAGAAGGTTAGTTACAGAAAAATCCTTATTTTCTCTTATAATTTATTACAAATTCTTTTTAGTATTTTTTATGTTTTGGTACAAATTTTTTTTTTCTTAAAATAAATAGTACTAATTGATGCACTTTTCCTCATGTGCTCATTAAAGAATCTATTCAATTCTTGTTTCCTGATTATTTAAAGTCAGGTTTCAGATGAGATATTATTCATTAAGGAATTTGATTCTCGATAATGTATTATTGTAGAGACTAGTAACCAATTGCTTGAGTTGTACGAGGAAATGAACTATCATACTACTTCAAGTAGAAATCAACGAGGCAAATCAGGTGACAAATTTTTGGAATTTTTTAGATTTTAAAAGCAAATCTAAATATAACATGTGATATTACTCCATCTAAAAAAACACGTTCATCCTCCTCTAGTTTATTCACATTCAAATTTATAATTAAAAACTATAATTACAAGAAACATGTGCATTCTCCTCTTCTTTGTGTTGTATATGAATGTTTATGTATTTGATGAAGTATCTTTAAGTATATGTTTTTACTTTATATCATACTTTTGTTGCAACTTCTTGTTTCTTGTTTTAGTGATCGCATACGACTCTATTAGCCAATAAGACATGGGTTTTGAAGACTTGGACCTTTCACATACATTTCAAATCATCGCTAATCAGTAGTAGATTAATTTTCATCCTTTAGCTATATGTTATTCCTATAGCTTTAAATTATCATCTTGTAGCTATATGTTGTTCCTATAGTTTTAAATTGTCATCTTGTAGCTATGTGTTGTTCTTGTAGCTTTATATGTTGTTCCTATAGCTTTAAATTGTAATCCTATAACTTTATGTTGGTCCTATAGCTATTTTTGTTCATGTAGCTTAATATGTTTGGTTTTAGTTTAAATCTTGGAGAGCTTTCCCTCTGAATTTGAAGAGATATTTTACTGATACTGTTCCTCTTTTAAGCTTTTGATTTTCCCTTTAATGACTATTAATGCATGGAAACCTTACATTTACCACATTTCATTATTTACTTTTTCTTGTTGTGAATCACTCTTGTGATCATAATCATGCATATTTAATATTACTGATATGCAACCCAACATCATTGTAACAAATATGTTGGCTATCCTCATACCTTAACCTCTTCTTTGATCATTGTTGCCAACTCTTTGATAACCTCAAAGCCTCAAATCCATTGCTACTGGACGTAAGAGAATACAACTATGTAATATGGGTTACATATCCCATTTGATCAACAATATTGAATTGCTTCCCAAATGTCGTGACACTTCAAAATTTCCTAGTTTTACCTTTTATTTGTGCTTAATTGCATTACAAATCTCTTCATATATGATATATAAAAAAACTTTTGAAGTTTTGATTAATCATTCCTTTATGGCCTTTATTCATGTCATTGTTTTGACAGGATCTAACTTATCGTTGTTCACCAAAGCACCCACGACAAAGAATACACTAGTAATTCTTTAGTTGCATATTCCAATCATGTAGGATGATTTTATCTTGAAGTTTTTGTATTCCTACTCGCATGCTCTTTTCACTTGATTGTATCTCATATGCATGGCCTTTGGTAATTCTCTTTCACTATGCATGTTGATATTATGCATCTCCAAGTGCTCTGTTTATTGCTTGTGTAGATGCTACTACTCATGTCACATCATTTTTATTACATTATTGGGCATGGTGGTCTTGAAGTTCTATTTCATACCACCTTTTCAACATTAAAAATCACAGACATTTGATCATTTCTAAAACACAATGCTCTATTTAAATCAACAAATGCTACTATTTTTTTATTTGATATTCATGGCTACAAACAAATAACAGCTTCGTTGAATGTTCTTTGTGTATTCTTCATGTATCCATTATTAATATGAATAACCACTGCTCTTTTCACAAATTTTCTCTCTTCCATTGAGATTTGACATTCCTTGCATGCCCATAATTTATCACATGCAAATATTTGTTATTCTTTACACATGCACTAGTTTTCATTTTCTAAATACATGCATACATTAATGATTTTCCTTGTCATTGATTCTTATAGTTGTTCCTTTCGAAGAAAAACTATTTTCAGCACATTGCAATCATTTTTTTCTCAATGAATATGTTGCCTTTTCATGATGTTCATCAATGAAGGACCATTTCTCTTTTAAAATCCTTGTTCTTTCCATCAAAACTTGTCTGAATATTTAAATCTTCTCTTTGTTCATTGACCTTTCATGCTTCATTTTAAAAAATTTATTTCCTTTACAAAAAATAGTTTTTTATTGGTAAATAACTCTGATATTCTTTTATTATCCTTTGTTTCTTCAAAGAGGTTGTCATTTTAGAGTTTTAAGTCTACTCATTTATGATGCACTGCTTCTTGAAATGTTGTTGTTCTTGAGTTTTAAGCCATTGTTCACTCCTTGAAAATAATTCTTCTCATTAAGAATTTTCTGTCCCAACCAAAATGTTTCTCTCTTAATTATTTACACTGCTCCATTGTTAAAGCCTGTATTGATATATTAACATTGCTGATATTTAGTTTGAATCTTCCATTTTCATGCATTAAAGACACTACACTCAATGATTTATGCCTTCTCTTTCTCATGAAGTTTTTGCCCTTGACTATGAACACACTTTTATTGCATCCACTACTATTTCAATCCATGAAACCACTAATTTTTGTATTAACAAACCTTCTTCCAAAAGGAACGATGTTGAACTCACACACAAATCTGCACATTACTTCTTACAACCCCATTTTTCTTTGCAAGAATTTTACAAAACTTACTATTCACTTTGTTCACGGGAAACCTCTAATTTTTATTTTCTTGAAAACTCTAAGTCATGGTGAGCCTAACTTTTTGAGAGTTTTAGAAAAAAAAAAAAAAAGGACATATTTTTCTCTGTCAAACTTTAGTATCATAGAGCATTAACTTTTCAAAACTTGTTTTGCATGGGATTTTTATAGGTGTAAGAAAAATCATATGGGAATTTTTTTTAGCATTAGGAATTTGGAACAAGGGGCCTTATTTAGAATTTTTAATGAAACTTTGAAGGTATGATTAAGGAAATGAACTCATTTTAGAACACAATAAATTCCAAAAATTTAGGAATTAACTAGGGAACTATTTCGACATAAAAGGAAAAATATGTAACACTAGGCATGAACCCTAAACAAGTATAATGTAGGGAAATTAGTTGATTTTGTTGATGACAATTATTCAATTGTGTATTGTCATTGTTGTTTACACAAGTATAATGATGTTTACACAAATGTCTAATCTTATCCAACCACAGTCAGTTCATGCCAAGCACTCTCAGGCATTGAAGAGGACCAAAGTGATTTTCAGTTCTAACCGAGTTCACTCGGGATATTACAGTGTTGGTCGGGCGTTGAAGGATTTCAGTGTTGACCGAGTTAAACAGTTAGTGTCAGTCGACTAACAGTAGTTTATATTTTATGGACAATTGGTTATATGCAGCCAACATACATGACTATTATTATTTATTTGGAAGGATATCAAGGCCGACTTGAAAAGGCTTTTCATATATATATATAAGGTCAAGTTTGGATTGACTGCAGAAGAAGTGTGTGAAAAAGTATGTGTTTATGACATGAAGAGTGAAGGTGAAATCATATGGGATTTTGATTAAGGATAGAACATAGAGAGCTGCAACAGAATATCCGATCAAGTGAGGATAAAGTAATTAAACCAGAACAAAGATCTGAATCAACAAAGATAGTTGCTTATCAAACAGGTCAATCCATTATTACTTGTTAACAGAGTAGACTTAAAAATATTTTGTAAATCCTCTCACAAGGTGACATTTCTACATTGAAGTGTTTGAAGACCTCTAACAAGGCCACTCCTTACAGGGTGATTAAATCCTCTAACAGGGTCACACCTAACATTGTGTTATTGTAACCTTTAACATGGCTGGCTCCTAACAAGGCTCACTTTAGAAGAGTGGAAAACAATGACTAGTTGCAATTGGTGGGTTTTCCCATATTGGGTTTCCACGTTAAATATTGGTGTTATAAGTGTACATTTCATTTGCTTTATGGTTTGTGTTTCTACAATTAATTACTAAAGGATAATCATGGTTAATATCTTAAGATTTTCCATGTTAACCGAGTGACAGTGAAATATCTGTGTTAACCGAGAAATAATGTTGAATTTGTTTAAGACATCTAAGGGACTTGGATTTGTTTTTGTGGTAACTGATTCACCCCTCCCCTCTCAGTTACTCAACTAATTTCCAACAATTGGTATCAGAGCTGCAAGTTCTTATAGGGAAAGTTTTAAGGCCTAAGCTAAAGATCAGAGATGTCTTATAGAAGGGAGATCCTAAAGCTTAACAAAGACAATTTTTCTGCATGGAAATATTTGATGAGGCTACATCTATCTACCATTGGAGATACTGGTTTTCAATTCTTGGACCATAGGTATGTTGAACCATCGAGACCTTTGACTGCAGATCAGACGATAGACATGAAGCATCATAACATAATGATGATTGATATAGCCTCTACACTCAACTATTCCAAATTTGATGAAGTCAAGGACTGCCCTACTGCCTTTGATATGTGGAAAAAACTACATGATATTCATGGAGGAGATGTCAATGTAAAGAGAGCCAAAGAAGAAATTCTCCGAGGTCAATTTGATTAGATGAAAATGAAAGAAGGAGAGGACATTAAAAAATATAGTGAAAGAATCAAGACAAGTGTGAGTGTCATCAGAGTTGTATGAGGAGTAATTGAAGACGCAACAATGGTTAGTAAGATATTGAGAACTTTACTTCCTATCTATGCAATTAGAGTTTTGACTATTTAAGAAATGAGGTGCATTAATGGTATAAGTCTAGATGGATTGGTTGGAAGACTTACAACCTTTGAGTTAGATAACTTTGACAATTACTCTCCTAATCTTAGCAATCTTGAGTCTATATTCAAAGCTAAATTAAACCTTGGAAAGATGAAAGGAAAATAGATTGATAGTGACAGTGATGATGAATCTAATGACGGATATCTAGAAATCATTAAAGCATTACTTGCAAGGAGAGCTGCAAAAGGAAAAGGACAGTACAAAGGAATAATACCATTAATTTTCTTTTCATGTGATGAGGTTGGTCACATTGCTACTAAGTGTCCAAACAAGGAAGACAAAGGTGAGAAAAAGTTCAACAAGTATAAATGCAAGAAAGATTTCAAAATCTACAAAGACAAAGGTAAGAAATCTTGTTACTTTGCTAAAGATTCTGATAGTGATGAAGATGAAGATGAAATGGTTTATATTTCTATTAAGGATGATTTAGATAATGAAGATAATGAAAAGACAACACTATATTCTCATATTAGAAAGAATGACACTTGGATAATTGATAGTGGTTGTTCTCACCACATGACTGGTGATAAAACCAAATTTGAACATCTTGAGCACTATGATGGTGGGAGTGTCAATTTTGGGAATGATGAACCCTTCTATGTGAAAGGTAAAGGTTGTATTGCTTTAACAAAAGGAATCAAATGTGATAATGCTTATTGGGTTGAAGGACTAAGGCGCAATCTACTAAGTGTGGCACAACTGAATAACATTGGTTTCAAGGTAGAATTCATGAATGGTAAGGCCAAGCTCCTAGATGGTAAGGGAAACCTAGTTGGAACTGGCAGACAAAAAAAAGGTAATCTAATTTATCTTGATCTCAATGAAATTTCATGTTTTATTGCACAAGTAGAAGAAAGCTGGTTATGACATAAAAAGTTATGTTATGTGAACTTTGATAACCTAGTTAACATAAGAAAGAACAAAAGAGTAAGAGGAATTCCTATTCTGAAGAAACCTAAACTAGCAATATGCAAGCAATGTCAAAATGGGAAGATGGGCAATACTAGCTTCAAGAGAAAGAATTACAATATAGATGAAGTTTTGGAATTGGTACATACTGATTTATGTAGACCAATTGGAACAACAAGTTACATAGGTGAGAAGTATTTCATTCTGTTTGTTGATGATTATTCCAGAATGATGACTGTTATATTTCTCAAATAAAAATCAGAAGCCTTTCAGAAATTTAAATGGTACCTAGCCAGAGGTTAAAAAGAAACATGAAAGAAACTTAAATGCTTAATATCTAAGAGAGGAGGAGGATTCATTTCTAATGAATTCAATGAATTCTATAATGAAAGAGAAATCAAAAGACAATTATCTACCCCAGGTACTCCACAACATAATGGTATAGAAGAAAGAAGGAACATATCCATTATGGATTGTGCAAGAACCTTGATGATTGAAAACAATATTGCTACCAAATACTGGAAGGAAGCCATTAGCACTACAATTCACACCTTGAACCGAGTTCAAATGAAGAAAGGTACAGAGAAGACACCTTTTGAATTATGGTATGGATATAAACCTAATGTTTGTTATTTCAAAGTATTTGGAAGTAAATGTTACATCTTGAAGGAAGCAAGAAATGGAAAATTTGATGTAAAAGGTGATGAAGGTATAATCCTAGGCTACTCCAGTGAAAGAAAAGAATATAAATGTTTGAATCTTTGTACTCATAAAGTCATCGAAATTGTGAATGTAAGGATTGATGAGTTTGCAGAAAGAGGTGAAGAACAGAGCAGTAAAAAGCCCCAGGATTACAGAAAATTTGTATATTATGAACCAGTTACTATACCTAAGACACAAGAAATGGTGATTGGACAACATCCATGTCAACCATTGAATTCATCTGCACAAAATCAAATTGTTCAACTTGAGTTGCAACCTGTACAACCTGAGCTGCTGGTAGAGGAAACCGAGTTGTAGACTAAAGAAACTGAGTCACAAATAGAGGGAACCGAGTCACAAACAGAGGCACTTGAGTCTCAAACAGAGGCACCCGAGTCTTAGACAGTGGAACCCAAGTATCAGACAAAAGAATATAACATAAATTTTGAGCATGGTGAACCAAGTGGAACAAGCACAAAATCAAGAAGGAAGGATCCTGTACTTGCAAAATATGTCAAAAGGCATCATGCAGCTGAACAAATAATTGGATATTAGATAGAAGGTGTAATGACAAGGAACACAATTAAAGGTACATGTTTTCTTAGTGAAATTAAACCTATAACTATTAAACATGCATTGAATGATGAAAGTTGGATTGAATCAATGAATGAAGAGATTGAGCAGATAGACATAAAAAAAACTTGAACTCTTGTACCTAGACCAAAAGACAAAAATGTGATTGGTACTAAGTGGGTTTTCAGAAACAAGATGAATGAAAAAGGAGAAGTTTCCAAAAACAAGGCTAGATTAGTATGTAAAGGATCTACTCAAGAAGAGGGTATTGATTATGGAGAAAATTTTGCTCCTATTGCAAGACTTGAAGGAGTCAGAACTCTTCTGGCATACGTTGCACACAAAGGATACAAGGTATATTAAATGGATGTAAAATCTGCATTCCTGAATGGAATTCTTGAAGAAGAAGTCTATATTGAGAAACCTGAAGGTTTTGTAGATGCCAACAAAAGGAACATGGTTTTCAAATTATACAAAGCATTGTATGGACTAAAGCAAGCTTCTAGAGCCTGGTATGAAAGATTGCATGGTTACTTGATAAGTAGTGGATTCCAGAGAACTAATGATAATAGTAGCTTATACATCAAAGAAGGACCTCATAACAAGATACTATTAGCAAAAATATTTGTTGATGATATATTGTTTACTGGATATGATGACTTATGCAAAGCATTCTCCGAAGCTATGAGTAAGGAATTTGAAATGTCTATGTTTGGTGAAATCAAATTCTTTGTTGGATTACAATTTTATTAGATGAAGGATGGTATCTACATTACCCAGTCTAAATACATCAAAGAAATACTGAAGAAATTTGGGATGGAAGACTCCAGACCAGTTGGAACACCTATGCCTACTGCACATAAGTTGTCTAAGGATGATGATTCAAAGGAAGTAAACCAGACTACCTATAGATCCATGATTGGTAAACTTGAATATGTTGTTCACACTAGACCTGATATTGCATTAGCAGTTGGTATTGTTGCAAGGTTTTCAGCTAATCCTAGAGAGAAACATTTGATGGCTATCAAAAGGATTCTAAGATATCTTAAGGGTACTGAAGATTATGGTACAAGAAAGGAGGAAACTTTGATTTGAAGACTTTTACTGATGTTGATTGGGTTGGAAGTGTTGATGATAGAAAGAGCACAAGTGGTGGAGCATTATTTCTTGGAAAGAGGTTAGTTTCCTGGACAAGCAAGAAACAAAACTACATTTCTCAATCTACAACAGAAGAAGAGTATGTTGTTGCAACAGTAAATTTTTCAAATATCATATGGTTCAAATAGTTGTTATCAGGTATGAAGGTTGAAATCACAGAACCAATTATTATCTATTGTGACAACACCAATGCTATGAACATCTCAAAGAACCCTATGATGCATACTAAGACTACACATATTGCAATAAAGTATCATTTCTTGAGAGAATTGGTTCAAGACAAGGAAGTAAGATTGGAATATGTGAATACTAAAGAACAAATTGCAGACATTCACAAAACCATTACCGAAGGATGCATTTTTGTATCTTAGAGGAAAGCTAGGGGTAATTCCCCTAATTGAGGCTCACTAAAACACAATTTAGTGATGCATCAACCGAGCTACAAAATAGACTTAACATGTTGTTGCAGATATCTAGAGCTTATTGCATATGAATCAGTATAAATAGGTACATTACAACTTCATTGGATATATATATATATATATATATATATATATATATATATATATATATATATATCAGTTGGTGTCTTTGGAATTGGTTGTTATAGAGGGAGAGATTATTGTATTTCATAAAGATTACTGATGGAAAGATTGATGAAAGAGGGAGAACTTTATCAGAAATAGAGATAATGTAAGAGGGAGAAATCTATATTTTAGTGATTGTGAAGACAGAGGGAGTTTTTGGATGAGAATCAGAATGAAGCTAAAGACATTAATAAAATTGGATGAGAATCAGGATGAAGCTAAGCAAATTAATAAAAATTCTATTCTTATGTATGTTGCTCTATAATTCTTTGTATTATGACATGTTGTGTTGCCATCAATGCCAAAGAGGGAGATTGTTGATGACAATTATTCAATTGTGTATTGTCATTGATGTTTACACAAGTATA
>MU223614.1:2319388-2334581 GCA_018584345.1 Thuja plicata | reverse complement strand
ATATATATATAAGGTCAAGTTTGGATTGATTGTAGAAGAGGCGTGTGAAAAAGTATATGTATTTATGACATGAAAAGTGAAGGTGAAATCAGATGGGATTCTTATTAAGGACAGAACACATAGAACTGCAACAGAATATATGATCAAGTGAGGATCAATTAATTAATCCAAAATAGAGATCTGAATCAGAAAAGACAGTTGCTTATCAAATAGGTCAATCCATTGTTACTTTCTAACAATTGTAGCAGTGGTCAAAATCTCTTAACAGAGTAGACTTAACAGTCTTTTGTAAATACTCTCACAAGGTGACATTTCTACATTGAAGTGTTTGAAGACCTCTAACAAGGCCACTCCTAATAGGGTAATTAAATCCTCTAACAGGGTCACACCTAACAGTGTGTTATTATAACCTTGAACATGGTTGGCTCCTAACAGGGCTCACTTTAGAAGAGTGAAAAACAATGACTAGTTGCAATTGGTGGTTTTTCCCATATTGGGTTTCCACGTTGAATCTTGATGTTATCTGTGTACATTTCATTTTCTTTATGGTTTATGTTTTTAAAATTAATTACTAAAGGATAATCATAGTTAATATCTTAAGATTTGCTATGTTAACCGAGTGACAATGAAATATCTGTGTTAACCGAGCAACAATGTTAAATTTGTTTAAGACATCTAAGGGACTTGGATTTTTTTATGGTAACTGATTCACCCCTCCCCTCTCATTTAATCAACTCATTACCAACAAATTTATGTCTACTTATGTTCCAAGGAGGTATTTATGTTAGGATTAGTCCCAAGAGATAACTGAGAGGGGGGGTGAATCAATTATCTACCAGTTTCAACTCTTTTAACCAATTAAGTACAAAATAACATCAAACATAAATGCAACAAGATAACACAGAATAAAACACCACAATTTTGGTTATGGGGAAACCAATTTAGGTAAAAACCCTGGTGGGAATTAGCACCCACAAAGAACTGCACTAGAGTATAATGATCCCTGTTAGAAGATCTTACAACCTTGTTAGAGTTGATCTTTATAATGCAATAAGTATAGTGACCTAGTCAAGGGTCGGACCCTGTTAGGAGTCTTTTACAAATAAACCTATTAGGGGTGAAGAAACACTATCCAAGAGCACACTGCTCAAATGATGAAGGTTGCAACCTTCTATAAAATAGATATACACTATATCTAATATTTGAACTGTTTAAGTAGACCTGTTGTCTTGATCAGTTCTAGTGACTTGTATAATCTTTCTGCTTCTTCACATGGATCCTTTTATGATGAATGATGTATCTTTACTATTCTAATACATCAAACATTCTACTTTGTTTACTGTCACGACTTTCTTGCTTCATTTTTCTTTTCTCCACACGGCTTGGCGATCACAAATGAACTACTATAAGTATCTTCTTCAAAGATATGAGTGTTTCGGCTGTAGGAAACTTTTCAAAAACTTCCTTGCCGGCTAAACTAAGCACACAACATAATTAGAACTGCACAACTCATAATGAATAGATGCATCGCTTCACATAGTCAGCTCCACCAAAATAACTCAAACATCACACTTTAGATGAAACACGTTAAGCGCCTTTGGTTAAACATTCTTAACTCATAACTAAACATGAATCTGAACATGCATATCCCAAAGATAGGCGCAACTTAAGAAACAATAAAATTACTGTCAGCTCTTAATAACAATCCTCTGAAACTATGGTTGGTAAATAGATCAGCATAACTCAACTTTAACTGCACTGCAAAATCTACGTGTATGAACATGGCATAATATATATGTCTATACATACAAGTAACCAAGCTAGGCTCCAACATATCCATACTGAAAATTGAATATAGTACACTGTTGTATAATATATGTTGTCATCAATGACAAACATATAGGCAACTATTTGCACAAAGGTAAATCCCCCCCCTTTGACATTGATGGCAACATATGATATGAAAAATACCATCAATCCAAAAGTGTCTTCTTTCTTTTTACAATCTTCTCAATATCCTCATCAAAAGTTCCTCTTAATTGCTGCATCTCTTTTTACTGTGTTTTTATTTTCATGACTGTATACTCCCCCTTACTATATACTCCCCCTTTGACATCAATGGAAAAGGATGCCAAATATAAATAAGCATAGGTACTACTCCAGAAGTAGAGTAGTCAACCAATCATCAATCACCAAGGACTGGTGCACTTCTAATCAGACTTGGGAAAGGGAATTACTCCTAGCTTCTTCCTGAGATACTCAAAAGTATCTTTTGCTAAAGTTTTGTAAATATGTCTGCCAACTAATCTCTGGTGCTCACATAATCCAACTTCACTTTTCTCTCTGCTACCTTTTCTTTTAGAAAATGATATTTTATTTCTATGTGTTTTGTCTTTGCATGCATCACAAGGTTTTTTGAAATATTAATAGTGCTAGTGTTGTCACAATGAATGACAATAGGATAATTAATTTGAATTCCAAAGTCTTTAATCATCTGCTTGATCCAGACCATTGTGGAACAATTTAATGCTACTGCTACATACTCAGCTTCTGCCGTTGGCTAAGAAATACAATTCTGCTTCTTGGTTGTCCAAGTAACCAACCTGTCTCCAAGAAATATTGCTCCTCCTGAGGTACTTTTTCTATCATCAACACAACCTGCCCAATCTGCATCTGTGTACACATGAAGTTCTACATTTTCTGAATTAGGATACCATAAACCATAGTCTATAGTCCCTTTTGAGTATCTGAATATTATTTTTATTGCCATTAAGTGATTTTGTTTTGGCTCAACTGCAAATCTCCCAACAATGCCAACTGCATTAGAAATATCTGGTCTTGATTGAGTGAGATATATGAGCTTTCCAATCATAGACTTGTATACTATTTTTTCAACTGTTGTAGAGTCATCATTTTTAGAAAGCTTGCTTCCTGTTATCATAGGAGTTCTTATTGGCTTGCAATCTTCCATCTTGAATTTCTTCAATATATCCTTCACATATTTTGACTGATTTATGAATATACCTCTATTTGTCTGCTTTACATTTAATCCCAAAAAGTATTTTATAGGTCCAATCATGCTCATTTCAAATTTGCTTTGCATCTCTTTGGCAAGTTCTGCACTAAGCTTGTCATTACCTCCAAAAATAATTTCATCAACAAAAATATCAACAAGTAACAATCCTTCAGGTGTCTCTCTTATGAATAAGTTACAATTTTATCCTCCCTTCTTGAATCCAATATTTGTCAAGTAGCCATCAAGTCTCTCATACCATGCTCTTGGGGCATGTTTAAGTCCATAGAGGGCTTTCTTTAGTCTGCATACCATGTCTGGTTTGTCTGATAAATTAAATCCTTCAGGCTGCTCTATGTAAACTTCTTCCTTCAAGTCACCATTCAGAAATACTGACTTGACATCCATCTGATATACTTTAAAGTTCTTGAATGTTGCATAAGCTAAAAATAATTTAATAGCTTCCAATCTACTCATAGGGGCAAATGTATCAGAGTAGTCAATTCCTTCTCTCTGCGCATATCCTTTACATACTAGTCTTGCTTTGTTTCTTAGCATTGTACCATCTTCATTCATTTTGTTTTTGAATATCCACTTAGTTCCAATCACATTTTTGTCACAAGGTCTAGGGACCAATTCCCATGTGTCATTGTTAATTATCTTATTTAATTCTTCTTGCATTGCATTTTTCCAATCTGAATCATTACAAGCATCTTCAACACTTAAGGTTTAAATTTGTGAAAGTAAACACACCTTTTCATCAACGGTTGAACCTTTTGCTCTAGATCTTGCCAAAACTTTACTTCTCTGATCTCCAATGATATCTTCTTTTGAACAGTATCTAGATGTGTATTTTGGAATTTTAGGTGTGACACTCTCATCTGTAATTTGTGATTCCTCTTCACTTGGTTCAGGGTTATTGCATGATACATCAATAAAGTCAAACATTTCTTCAGTAACTATTTCTTTATTGATAGGTCTAGGTTCATCTTCAATCATAGGTGCATATTCATAGTATCTCTTTTGAATCATGAACTTATCATCAATCTTCACATGTGTGCTTTCAATGATTTTATTCAACCTCAAATTAAAACATCTGTAAGCTTTTCTCTTAGTAGAGTAACCAAGAAAAATACCTTCATTGCTTCTAGCATCAAAATTACCAACACCATCATCTCTCTTGATGTAACACTTTCTTCCAAAGATTCTGAAGTATTTTATTGTAGGCACATTGCCAAACCAAAGTTCATAAGGTGTTTTGTCTACGCCTGGCCTTAGTTGAATTTTGTTGATAGTATAGACTGTTGTATTGATTGCTTCTCTCTAATAGGTGTTCTCAACTTTTCATTCAATCATGATAGTGCGTGCTATGTCAAGTATGATCATGTTTCTCCTTTCTGCAATTCCATTTTGTTGAGGGGTTCTAGGTGCACTTAGTCGTCTTTTGATCCCATGTTCATCGCAGTACTCAAGAAAATTGTCAGAGGTGAATTCTCCTCCTCTATCAAATATTTGACATTTTATCTTTAATCTAGACTCATTTTCAACTTTAGCTTTGAATATTTTGAACTTCTCAAAAGCTTCAGTTTTATCTTTCAAGAACACAACCCACGTCATTCTAGAGAAATCATCAACAAACAAAATGAAATACCTTTCACCATAGTATGATCTTTTTTGAGTAGGTCCACATAAGTCTGTATGCACTAGATCTAATTTGTTCTCTGCAGAGTTCTATTTGCTTTTGACTAAGTTCCTCACATGCTTTCCCATCACACATTCCCTGCACATAGTATCAACTGGTCTTGCAATACTAGGAAGGTCTCTTACTACCTTTACATTGCTTATCTTTACTATGTTGTCAAAATTGATATGACAAAGTCTTTTGTGCCATAACCAACTATCATCCACTTTTGCAACAAAACAACTCACTTCAGAGTTGAGCTGAAAAACATTACCTTTGGTCTTTGAACCTGATGCTATCATGTCTCCTTCTTTGTTGATAATAATGCACTGTTGTTTTTGAATTCCAACTGATATCCTTTATCGAGCAACTATCCAACACTTAGTAAGTTATGATGTAAACCATCAACATACAAAACATCATCTATATTGTTCTTTCCATCTAAAGTAATAGATCCTCTACCTATGATGGGTTTAGAGTGTTATCTCCAAATCTAACCATGCCACCTTTGTACTTATCTAGATGTACAAATCTATCTCTATCTCCTGTCATGTGATGTGAACACCCACTGTCAATGATCCAATCTATTCTGATGTCTGCTTGGGAAACTAAAGCTAATTCTTGTGCTTTCCTTTCATCTTCAATTTCCATTTCATCAAACATTTTTTCAATATATTTAATTGCAACAAATCCAATTTCATCCTCTCCTGAATCATCATCAGTCACACCATCTTCAACATGGTAGCATTCATTTGTGTATTTAGGCTTGTAATATGTTTTGAACTTCTTGACTCTTGTAGGACACTTGGATGCAAAATGGCCAACTTTGTTACATGAAAAACATTTGAATGGTAACTATCCTTCATATTTTCCGTTTCCTTTCCTTTCTTTCTTAGTGATCATAGCAATGATTTCTTCTAGTTCTTTATCCACTTCTTCTTTCTCAATATTACTAGAGGTGCTCAAGGATTTCTTACCATGGATTGAGGCTTTGAAGGTTGTTTCAATTTTAGGTTTTGTCTTCAACCTTGATATCTCAAATGCTGAAATTTTTCTGATCAAGTTTTCTCTTTTGAAGTCTTTTGAAAATTGTATAGTTTCATCCAAGATGTTTATCTTTCTCTCATAATCTGTTGTCAATGTAGTCATCAGTTTGTCCATTATGTCTTCTTCTAAAATTTCTCCACCATTGTTTCTGATTCCTGAAACTGCTTAATTAATCCTCTGATTGTAAGCTCTGATGTTTTCTTCAGGTAGCATCTCTAAATTGTTGTATCTTTTCTTCAATGTCTTTCTACGCACATTCTTGGATTGGATGTCTCCTTCAAACATTTCTTCTAGGTATTTCCATATTGAATAGGCTTTATCTACCTTCTTGATCTCAGAAAATTCATTGTTAGATAAGGCACTGATTAGGGCTTCTTTGGCAATTGCATTTTGAGTGAATACGTCCTTTTGTTTAATAGTAGAATCTTCTTCTGAAAGATCTTTCAAAGTAGGAACATCAATTGCATGAGTAGCAACCTCATAGATCTCAAAACCAACACACTATAGATGTGTTATCATTTTGTTCTTCCAATCAAGATAATTCTCTCCATCAAACTTAGGACTCTCTTCTCTGAAGTATGCCATTTGATCTACCTTAAGCTGTTAGGCTTTCTCTCCAAGGCACTTGGCTCTGATACCAATTGTTAGGATTAGTCCCAAGAGATAACTGAGAGAGGGGGGTGAATCAGTTATCTACCAGTTTCAAATCTTTTAACCAATTAAGTACATAATAACATCAAGCATAAATGCAACAAGATAACACATAATAAAACACCACAATTTTGGTCACGTGGAAACCAAAATAGGTAAAAACCCCAGTGGGAATTAGCACCCATAAAGAATTGCACTAGAGTATAATGATCCCTGTTAGAAGATCTTACAACCTTGATATAGTTTATCTTTACAATGCAATAAGTATAGTGACCTGGTCAAGGGTCAAACCCTATTAGGAGTCTTTTACAAATAACCCCGTTAGGGGTGAAGACACACTATCCAAGAGCATACTGCTCAAATGATGAAGGCTACAACCTTCTGTAAAATAGATATACACTATATCTGATATTTAAACTATTTAAGTAGACCTATTGTCTTGATCAGTTCCAGTGACTTGTATAATCTTTCTGCTTCTTCACATGGGTCCTTTTCTGATGAGCGATGTAGCTTTACTGTTCTAATACATCATACATTATGCTCTGTTTACTGTCACAACTTTCTTGCTTCCTTTTTCTTTTCTCCACACTGCTTGGTGATCACAAATGAACTACTATAAGTATCTTCTTCAAAGATATGAATGTCTCAGTTGTAGGAAACTTTTCAACAACTTTCTTGTCGGCTAAATTAAGCACGCAACATAATTAGAACCACACAACTCATAATGAATAGACGCATCTCTTCACATAGTCGGCTCCACCAAAATAACTCAAACATCACACTTTAGATGAAATGCGTTAAGCACCTTTGGTTAAACATTCTTAACTCATAACTAAATATGAATCCAAACATGCATATCCCAAAGATAGGCACAACTGAAGAAACAATAAAATTACTATCGACTCTTAATAACAATCCTCTGAAACTGTGGCTGGTAAACAGATCAACATAACTCAACTTTAACTACACTACAGAATCTGTGTGTATGAACATGGCATAATAAATATGTATACAACATACAAGTAACCATGATAGGCTACAACATATCCATACTAAAAATTGAATACAGTACACTACTGTATACTATATGCTGTCATCAATGACAAACATACATGCAAATATTTGCACAAAGGCAAATCTCCAACAATTTAGGCATGGTTTATTTCACTTTTCTTTTATTTATGCCATTTTCTATGACCATTTCTATTGATCTGAAGGAAATTTGAACCGACACAACATTTAGTATCTAAAGGGGCTTATCTTTCTTGTTGTCTTATCATTGTTTCTTGTCATCCTATAGCTATGGTCTTTGTCTTTTCTATTTCTTAGATATGTGTTATTGTTCCTGCAACCATTTGAACTGTGTTCTTTGACTGTTCCTGCAACCATTTGAACTTTGTTCTTTGATTGTCCCTACAACCAAGACAGAATAGAGTAATAACTTCTTAGTTTCAGTTTTAGTATCTCACTGTTCCTATAAATATTTGAACTTTGTTATAGTTGTTGTTGTCACTTTTGTATTTATTTTTTGTCTTAAATTTGTTTATATATCATATAGAAAGGGTTTTGTACTAAATAGAATGACCATAATCTTTATTTTGCATATGACTTCAAATAGAATTGACTTTTTGTATCAACATTGATTTCTAGTGTCTAATCATTCATAATTTTCTAATCTTTAGGATCAATACAAGAATCTTGGAGATAATGTCACTAAAATATAAACAAATATTTTTAAGGAGAAACTTTATATCTTGAGGATACATCTTAAAGATTCTTCTCGTAAACATAAGGTATGCATACTATTTTCATTGTATATTTTTTGTTTTTTAATCACAGATTGGAGTTTGGCTATGGATGGAGATTCTTTATTTTACAATATTTTTTTTGTTTTTTCGATCTCAGCAAATTGTTTCATGATGATCACAACACTACCAGAATTTGGAGAAAGAAATATAATTATTTGACTCACATGACCTATAATTATTTTATTTCTTTAATAAAACTGCTACACGTATATGGTCTGTTTGAATCACATGAACCATCCTATTTTTTTAATATGCATTATTTATCCACCGACCAAATCCTCAACACTTCCTAACTTATGGAATTCAGAACTTAACAGGTTGCAACATGATAATATTGGGCTCAACTTTCTTTCGTTGACTTTATTCTAACTGTAAACTCGTGGAGAGGGGATGTAGTCACTGAGATTTTAATGTATTCATGTAAAGTAACAACCACATTGTATATTTTTGTATCATTTAGTTCCAAAATCTGTATTACCATCTACTAGTAGATATTCTACTTTTCTGGTTCTCAGAGCCTATTAGGTTGTTGATTTCCATTAAAATTAGAATATAATATGATCACTTTGGCATCAATTAGATTAAATTATTTCTTTATGTTTCTCCTCCATGTAATTTAATTTGTGTTAGGTTTTATCATATTCTCTAGAGTATGTATCATTCTAGTACATCTATGTAGGGACAATACCTACAAGTTAAGACATAAGGCACATGCTTTCTTGTCTTTCTCATGTAGGCAATTATAACCTATTTAGGCAAGTTAAGGCATAAAATACATGATTCTTGTCTTTATCATTGCCTACACTATAACTTCACCATTGATTTAAGAGTATCTCTAGTCATCCTCCCTTAGGTTTTTTTTCTCTTGAACTTTATATTAGAAAACCTTGAAATCGTGTTAAATGGAAAGTACTAGTATATACATGGTATAATTATTCTTTAAAGTGTACTAGCTCAATGGAAGAACACCTGCTTTATAAGTAGGAGGATTTTGGTTCAATTCCATCATTCCCTAATTATTAAATTAATAAATGGAAGGAAAACAAGAATCATTTTTAGAAGAAAAAAAGAAGGCAACAATATAATCCAAACTAGGAGCAAACCAAAAGCAAAACTTGGCATTATCTAGGAAGCAATTCAGGTATAAAACAAAGAAGTGAAAATGGAAGTAATTTAAGAAGCAACAAAAGATGCAATAATATAAGTCATATAATAAGTAATAAAAGATGCAAAATGGAAGCAAAGATAGATGCAATAAGTGACATTATATCAGAAGCAAAATTGGAAGCAAAACCAGAAGCAAAACTAGAAGCAAAATTGGAAGCAAAATCAGAAGCAAATTTGGAAGAAAAATCAGAAGTGAACCTAGAAGTAACAAAAGAAGCAAAATTAGAAGCCAAAATAGAAGCAACAAAGGACCCCATAATGGAAGCAAAAATTGCCATCAATTTGGAAGCAAAAAAAGAAGCAATTTTTGACACTATACTAGAAGCAAAATTGGAAGCAATCTTTTTCTGTGCAAAATTCGATGCAAAACAAGAAGAAAAATTTAGTGCAAAAATTGGTGCCAAAGGTTGGATGCCCTTTTATGCCAACTTTTTCTCCAACCCAAAGGCTCATTTTTAGAAAAAAAAAATGCTAAAATTTGGTGCTATTTTAGGCACTAATGAGAAGGATTTGTTGTAGTACAATATGATCACTACAATGATCCATAAAAGTTTTTGTCAACTATGTAAGTGACGTCGACCTCATGTTTGATACAACTCCAATGTAGCACAATATAGATCTTTGTTCAACCCCTTGTTAGAACACTTTTGATTCCCACTAAATCAAACTCTCCCTTGGCTAGCCATCTCTAGCATCTGCATTCGTGATTCACTATCTACACCTTGAATTTTCCCTAATTCATCATTTTATATCAAGAACTAGGTCTACAAAGACCTAATTCACCATTTATTCAATCAACACACTAGATTTCATGATTCAAATCCATCTATGACCGCTAGGTCATAGCCGTCGTCTATAACCACCACCTCGAGATCATAAATCTCCCAAATTTCATGATTTAGCACTTACACAACATGATTTATCAACTAAGTTGGCCAAGAACATGAACAGTAATAAAAATATTACCATTAACCAAAAACTCCACCAATCTAATCCTTTGGATCCATGTGTATCACCAACTCATTAAGCACATACTTCAAGAACATCGTATAACATTGTTGAGCATTGTTTTAACAAAAATCAATAGTTAGGAATAAGCGATGCAAATTTCCCTCTTGAAAGAATAACAAAGTTACTCACAAGGTTCTTCATGGTCATGGTACAACTGCCTGGAAGCTCAATTGAAGATAAATGTGAATATTCACAAGGAGGCCTTTGCTGGTACGTTTCAAACTTCATGCTCTAAAAAAATTTAAGCAACTTTTACATTTTCTCAATTTTCAACATATGCAATTTACTAATAATGCAATTTACGCTAAGCTTAACATAAATCCTATACTTCACCAATTTCCAAGAAATACAAAAAGATTTGAGAAACAAGAATTGTAAGCAAATTGGCTGGAAATAAAATATAATAAACATAAACCATCGTTGAATCACGCTTGTGAATTAAATGATGAAAAGATGGAAACCCCAAAAACATGAATCATATAAAATCACAATTCCATATTCAACATATGCAATATTTTGAAGAAAATTTTAACCAGATGTAAGATTTTCCAAAATCTATCAAATCGTGAAGCCACCAGATGCACGCACACACGAGATGGATTTATCTTTAAGCTAATAGAATATATCTTCCCAATAATTCGTCACAACAATATGAAACAACAATGATAAACTCCAAACTAATTGATCACATATTCATTTACAGTAAACACAGTTGGCTCTTTGAAGTAAATGAACAAGCATACACATATTCATAAATTTCACATAGATAGTAGAAAATTCACACCTTGAATGAATCACCAAAAACATATATCTTTATTGCATAAAGAGTTTGACCTTAATTACATCTCTATAATGAAATATATAGTGCTTCAACTAAGAAAACTAAAAAACTCGTAACTAGGATTTCATCTACACATAAAAATGGCATAAACAAATTAAATCTAGAGTTTAACTGTGCGAAACTACTCCTAAATTGATTTCTAACAATCTTGCATGGATTCTCATCCATGTGTACACTAAATACATGCCAAATCAGACTAGAATCAACCCCTAAAATGAAGGAGTTTGAACTGTAGTTCCACTGTTTCTTCTCCTTGTTTGCACGCGGTTGATCTTCTCTTTGATATTCATGCCCAAAATACATGGATCTAGTTGCCCTTCTGATGTGTAACTAGTAGAAAACCCCTTGAATTGAAAAAAAAATGAACTCTAGTTTGCATGCAATCTCCTCGAAAAATGATCTTTTGTGAAAAACACGATTGAAAATGTGTGCCCAGAAATTTCAAAATTGTGGACCTCCAAAAATGCCATACTGCAAAATGAATAAGTGTGGAGATTTGGTGACTTTGGATTTTTGGGGTTGTTGACCTTCGAAAATGCAGCTTTAAAAATTGGCTAAGTATGAAAAAATGACATCCTTGGATTTTTGGGGTTGTGACCTCTGAAAAATGTAACTCCAAAATTTGGCTAAGTATAAAAAATGATTGAAGTCCACAAAAATGGCTAAGTATCAAAAGATACTTATTTCTCTAGAAGACTGTTTGGATGAACTTTTCACAATCTTTATATGATCTCCCGAACTTCATTAAAATCAGGTAGCTTGATGGATTCCAACTGTCTTTGCCATCTTATTCGAAATGAAGTGAGCTTTGAACTAAACGCTTTGATCTCTTTTATGTGCCCCATTATGTATCTCATATATTCTTTGAAATAAAACAATTGTTTTAGGTCTCCCTTGGTGTTCAGTCTGGCTACAATTCCTACAAATTGTTGAACAATGTTCTTTATAGAATACAAATTCTTCTTATTATCATCCTCATACAGCTCCAAGTCCATTCCATCAAAGAATTTCTCAATCTCTTCTACCCATAGCATAGCATCCTTTATCCTCTTCTCAATATTCTCCAAGATCTCATGGTAGCTTTTAATGGTGAAACTAATAGTAGCGACACACTCATCAAAATTATCCAATTCTGCTCCTTCATATAACTTTACCAAAATTTGAAAGCATTGTTTCCATATGACCTTCAAATCTAGAAGAGCTCGTTGCCACTATTCTATATTATCATCAATGCCTTGCTCTCATTCCATTAGGTCAATGAGCTATGTTATCTCAATGAGGGTTATTCTAAAATACTTCAAAACCATGTGAATAGCCTCAACTCTAAATCTTTCAAACTCATACTAACAATCTATAATTGCTTTCACAAAAGGGTTAGTAGATTCTGGGGGCACTCTCTTTTCAAGTGCTCGACCTCCAGATGATCTTGGTCGATAGGAATAAATATTTCCATCACATAATCCTTCAGAGTCACAGCCTATGCCTTAAGACCTTGAATCTCTGTCTCATCTTTGTCCGAATATTTAAATAATTATTTTAAGCCCAAAGCGGGCAGTGCCTTACCACCTTCCTGAGTGGGTTCCCCTAAATAGATCTCCTCCATGATGTAATACTCTAGATTCATATTTGTTATATGTGCACTTGGAGGAGGTACTGCAACCTAAGCCTTCCATTTCCCTTAGTCATCATGTGTAACATATGACATTCTTTGAGCAGTTTGGCTAGGCTCCCCCTATGGAATGTCTACCCTAGTGTAAGCATATCGACATCCTATTCTTTTGTGTATGTCCTCATTCAGGGTTGTATTACCTTAGCCAACCAGGTGGGCTTAGTAAAGGATATCAAGGGCTCATATGGGGTTATTTTCAAGACAAATTTTCCTTCGTGTTCCCCTTCATCTTCCTGTTCTTCTTCCTGTCCTGATTTTTCTTGAGCCTCCCTTATCTTAGACTTTTTTGGGGTCTCCTCTCTTTATTCCTTCCCACATTAATCATGTTGTTGTTCATATTCTGGATTTTTATCTCTTTGTGGAGGTGGTTAAGGATTTTTTTTTCTCTTCTTTCTCTCATATTTCTACTTTATCATCCATATCCTCAGGAGTCTTTTCTTTCTCTTCTTTAGAAAATGAACCAGTTAATAGTTCTGTCCATAATCTCATCCTTGGTTCATGTTTCTTCTTCTATAGGGGCACCTCATCCACTGTTATCTGTGAAGCTTAGGGAGATGGAGAAGTTAAAATATATTGATCTTGAGAATCCTATACTGAGTCATCACCCTCGGGTTCCTCAATTGTTGAATTTGTATCAACTTCTCCCTCCTCAAGCTTTGTTGTCTGCTTTCTTGTTCTATATCCTTTCTCTTCCTCCCTTGTATCCTTTTTGATCTCTAGTTTTTTGTTGAACGATGGATGAATAGGTACTTGTTTTTGAGAAGTGGTATCTCCCACCTGTCCTTACATTTGGAAGATTGTTTGTACTGATGTTGTAGTAGACTCAAAATCTGGACTAAAAAATTGACTTGGGGGATCAAAGAATTTGGAAATATCCTCAGAATCTTAAAACTCAAATTCATCTGACCCTAATTTACTCTTGGTCATCTCAGCCTCTATGGTGGTTTCTAAATCAATTGCCTCCTTCTGCTCCTGGGTTTGAGAAACCATTGCATGTTATGCTCTTCTAGCATCCGTAGTAGTCTACCAAGTTCTTCTCACTAGAGGGAGATCTACTTCTATATCTTCTTCTTCATGCAATGTTTCCAACCAAGGTGATCTTGAAGCCCTCTTTCTCTTATAAACCTTCTTCCACTTTACTAGGGGCCCTACATCCTTCTTCTATCTGCCTAATGTGGAAGGTGCCTCGATTATTTGAGATGGAATGTCAATATGTCCTACAATAGGAGGTGTATTATGACCTTTTCCTCTTCCCTTATCTTTTCTCTTCTCCCGAGGACAGTAAGTGGAAGACCTTGCATGCTTGTAAATTGTCTCTGACTTCATGGGAGCTACCTCTTTGAATGTTGGAATGTTTATTTTCTTTCCCTTCTCGTTCCCCAACATGGAAGGTGGATTTAGTTGAGGTTTCATGGGAATCAAATATAATTTAAAAGTCTTCTTTATCCACCTCTTTGTGAGCCCAATCACATGCCTAGCCTTGAAATCAATAGAATCATTTTCATCTCTACCAATCTATGCATTGAGAATATGTTGGGTGTACACCTTACCTTTATTGTGCAATGGATCTAATAAATCCTCAGAATCTTGATCCCACACTTTCGGAGGGATTTAGATCTCTAATGCATCTTCAACCAATTCAAGGGACATTCTACAGTAATCCTAAATCCTAACCTCGTAGTCATCAATGAAATTGATCCAATGATCTTCTATATAAGACTCATGTTTATAATGCCTTCCTACTATGTGGCTGAATGTCCCAATAGGGTCAAACCCAAGCCTTATTGACTTGTTTTACAGTAGAGAGCACTCATCCCACTCCATCTCTATGGATCTATAGACCTTTATGTATTTTAAAGAGTGGGCCCCTATGGAGATAGGGAAGTCCCAACAATACTTCTTCTTCAACATGATAACCTCATAGGTATCTGAGAGTTGCCTTCCTATCTCAATGTATACACTTAAAAATGGCTTCGTTGATTAACTAATTAATTAAATATTTATTATTTAATTAATATTGACTTGATGAATTAATTAAATATTTATTATTTAATTAATGTTTATTTCTTCTATTTATTAAGTAAATTATTTTAATTTATTTAATACATTCACTATAGTCTATTCTTCTTATCCTAAGTCTTCTAAATTAGTCTTATTAAAAGTGATTTAATTAAATATGCAATCACTAAATATGACTAAGTCCCCTAGTCCACCTCATGAACCTAGTCACCTGACACATCACCTTGGCTAAAATAATTAATTATTATTAATTAATAATTAATCATTATCCTCACCCACACATGTC
>MU223614.1:2254222-2319338 GCA_018584345.1 Thuja plicata | reverse complement strand
ATTAATTAATAATTAATCATTATCCTCACCCACACATGTCCTATTTTTAAGGGCTATGTGGCCTCATAAGACTTGGTCTCATGACCACATGTCTTCCCCTACACCAAGTCAAGAAGCAATCCCTATTTGTAAGGAGCTTCTCAAGCCACCTCTAAGAGTCCAATATGACTCATGGGACACTTGTACCAAGAGTCCTCATGAGGAATAAGTCCTTCCTCTTTCCTCTCCATGGTCTTTGTGAGACACTTGACATGTGTCTTTCCCTTCCACCTTCTTCTTCTCTATGTCAATGTAGTAGGAACATCCTACCTATTCTTCCTCTCACATTCTAACCACATCCCCCTTTCTCTCAACCCCTTCAACCAAGTCAATAGTAACCCTAGGATCTTCCACCTTTCAATATCCACCTTAGGATCATGCCACCTAGGCTTAGGTCCTCCAAAAACCTATAAAATGAGCCTCATTCCCCCTTTGTGATCTAATAGGTAATCAAGCAATCAAGTAATCAAGTATTCAAGCATTCAAGCCATCAAGCATTCAAGCAATCATATTCAAGCATTCAAGTAAATCACATTCAAGCATTCAAGCATATCCACACCATTCCATCATCCATTTAGTTGTATTTTTGCATTATATTCACTCAAATCTCCACAGTTTGGTGACATCTTGGCTAAGAAGCTTCATTGGAATTCTGAGAGCTCAAACATCAAGAAATCAAAGCTAGGAGAACAATGGAGATAAGCTGCAAAGGGTAGGTGAAGGTAAAGCTTGTTCTTTTACTTCATTTGATTATTTGTATTCTTCACTGGGTTGCATTTAGATAGATTGACTTTCTTATTAATAGTAGTATTTCGTTTATCATAGTTGACATCTATTTTGCATACACTCAAGTAACACAATTATTTTTGATTGATAGTGCGACAATTTCTTGGGATTAACAGTACTCCCAGAAACATGGATATAAGTAAAATTTGTGTATTGAATGTAGTAAGCCCATAGGGCTTTCACCTTGGCCATAGCTTCCTCTGAGAGCCTCTTGGTGTAATCTCCCTTAATGGCCCTGATGATTTCAAGGACAAAAGTATCATTTACAATCCGATACTCCAGGCTGTCATATTTTAATTTTTCCTTCCTCACTAGTTTAGGGTATACAATGTATGGCCATGCATTTTTTTCATTGAATTACCCTCTCTTTATGATCCCTAGATAATTGTCTCTAGTAGCGAGGATATAGACTATAAGATATCATGTAGAACCTAGGTTTGTGCTTTACCTGACTCAACTACAAATCCAAGTTACCACTCAATATTGTTCCCTAATCGATTCTAACCCTTCTCCCTTTGATCTTCTCTATGATGTAGATCATCCAGAGCTCCAAATGATGTGCTTGGGGGAGACCATACACCCAACTCAACACTGTTACTGCAACCTTTATGTCAGCATTCATATAACCTCTCCTCATATCAATTCTTTCCAGCTTATTCTTTGAGAGTTGTTGGATGAGATATTCTTTATTAACAATGTCATAGGCATCCAAAGTATGACTCTCAAAACACCTCATACATCTCTCCTTGGTGATCGGTTAGAAGTGATCAAATCCTTTCTGTATATGGAAAACATATTCGATACTGTATGGTCTTAGATCCAACACAATATCTCAGACCATCTTCTTCACTAACTTTTCGTATAAGATGTAGTGATTAGCTAGGGTCATAATTAAATCTAGTGAAAGGATGGAGACTAGATGCGCTGCTACATTTACCAGACCCACCAAGACCATTGCAGTGTAGTTTGACGATCTTCCTGCCAGATTTGCACAATATCTTAGGAGTGAATGCTAATCCTGGCGCCCAATGCCAGTATTTATGATCTCAGCATGTAGGTTCCTCACCTTTTTGGGGGTGTTGTACCCTTTGAAGTGGTACTTCATTGGTAGAGTTGTTATCTTTTCTGACATTATACATGAAAACAATGTTGTGAGCTATCCATTATTGAAAGCACAAAATAAATATATTAATCTAAAGCTAAACAAAGCAATAAACCCCACAAACCAGAAAGAAACTCTAAAAAAGACAAAAAAAAACTAAGCAAAAAAGCCAAACCCTCTGGACTCTTCACAGTTACAAACCTTCACAATCTGATAACATGCTTGAGGTGCAAAAGACTGATATGATGAAGTGTTGGTAAGTTATTAAATCTTTGGTGTATCAAATTCATAAAGTTATTTTGGTGTGCGAAAGAGAGAAATTTTGAAACTATCAAGGGGGCTGAGGCGTTAGTCAATTTTTAAGGCCCATGGTTCTTCGTAGTTTTAGAGTATCAAGGTGCATAATGTTTTTTGGTGTGTGTAACACCGAAATGCCAAAGATATCTTCCTTTTTATGTGGTGAAAGCCAAGCTGGGGTGTGACTTTCAGAGTTTCACATTGTGAAACTCTGACGATCCTCAAGGAAAGATGAAAAACCCTAAGGACAAATCCTAAAACTCTAAATGGCACAACAAACCCTAACCTTAAATGCTAAATGATGCAAACCCCTAGCCTAAAATTCTAAATGACACAAACCCTAAAAAGGAGGGAAGACACAAAGGAAAACTAAGAAAACAAAAAAAAAGACACAAAACCCTATTGGTGCGGTAGCACTTGATCCAAGAAGTCTAAGGTCATGTAATGATCCATTTTGTTTGTATAAGGTCAGTTAATCCATGTAATTTGGCCATTAGAGCTACCAAAATGTAATGAGATGCACTAAAAGTGCCAAAATGATGTAATAGGTTTAGAAGCATAGGTTTTGTTCAAGTCGGCACAAGGTATGATAGGTCGACACAAGGCAATTATAGGTCACTACAAGGGAGGCATCAACTAGTATGTGTCAAGCAACATTTATCAATCAACATAAGGAAGGCAGTTACTGGTAACCAACAATAGTTGGTTGGTCACCGAGAGGTAGTTATACCTGTGTAACTGTCTAGATTGCTCATGAAAGCTTGAATATGGTCGAACAAATGGAGAGGAAGAATAAGAGGACATTGATGGTGGATAGTTGGAGGAAGTTCCAAATGTGAATTAATAACACCTCTAACTATCATGATGGTTCTGTAGAAATGGTGAATAGTCACGTGTTTGGATACAACCAAGTTTTGGTTGAAGAATGTAAAAGTAATGGGATTGTCTATCCCATCGAACACTTTATGTAATGTATCCATACTTTAATTGAATATTTTTTCATTTTGTTTAGTCACGAGTTTCCTGTAGTTGGAAATTTCTTTTGATCATCAGGTTTGAATGAAGTCTAAACCTATCCATGAGTTTAGTTTAATGGATTCATATTTATCTTGAATACACTCCTAACAAAGTGAGATTTGTGTTAAATTTAGGAGTTAAGACTTTTGGTAGAACGTCGGTAAAAGGGTAATTGGCCGAGTTGTAGTTATTTCAAAATGCCAGTGAGTGTCGAGCTATCTAGTGTTGGCCAAGTAAACTAGTATATGCTGAGTGACAGCAAATGCCGAGTAAACCAGTTTTGGTTTATGTGTTTGAAATGGATTGTTTGAAGGATTTGTTTTAAGGTGTAGAGCTTAGGAGCATCCTAGGTTGAAGTGGTGGAGAATCTTTTTGGTATTTTGAAGATTGAAGGTCCTTTGATGATGCTTAGAGTTAAATTATCCTCTGAGAGTGTTCCAAAGTGGTGGATTCAAATATGAAGAATCCTAGATTGATGAGAAGAGATGATATTTGCCTCTGACAAGTTGTTCATTTGCTGAATGGAGATTGGATCATCAGGATCCTAGGGATTGACGAGTTTCCAGTTATCTCTTTGCATCAAGTGGTATCAGAGTTAGAAGCTCCTAAGTGTGTGGGTAGACCACTAAGGGAGGAAATCCACACCAGGATTTATCCCTATGTTATGGTTATTTGATTCTTACTGATGAGTTTGTGGTTGCAGGTGCTGGTCGACTAGCTGCAGGTGGCAGACAAGGAGATCTGTTAGATTTCCAAAAAACCTGGGGAGAGAGGCATAAAAAGGACTCATGGGTGAGGTAAGGTAGTTTATTTGGTGCACCTTGGAGACCAGCCATATGTACTCGATGGATGAGAGTTTCAGCTTGAAGACATGGTGAAGAATACAAAGAGGCAAGGATACACATAAAGACAAAGATGAAGACAAAGTTGAAGATGCAATTTGCAGTCAATTTTTTTTGTTGCAAATTATTGCATTCACTTTTCCAAGAGACTTGGAAAATTTTCAAGGTCAGTAGTATGGTACAGGAACACCTTATCCAAGAAGTCTAAGGTCATCTAATGATCCATTTTGTTTGTATAAGGTCGGTAAATCCATGTAATTTGGCCATTAGAGCCACCAAAATGTAATGAGATGCACTAAAAGTGCCAAAATGATGTAATAGATTTAGAAGCATAGGTTTTGTTCAAGTTGGCACAAGGTATTACAGGTCAGCACAAGGCAGTTACAGGTTGGCACAAGGGAAACATCGACCAGTATGTGTCGAGAATGAGTTACCAGCTGACACAAGGCAGTTACAGATCGGGACAAGGGAGGCAACAACCAGTATATGCTCAGCAACAGTTATCGGTCGACACAAGGAAGGAAGTTACCAGTAACCAACATTAGTTGGTTGGTCTCCGAGAGGTAGTTATACATGTGTAACTATCTAGATTACTCAAAATTCTAAGGATGGTCGAACAAATGGAGAGGAAGAATAAGAGGAAGTCAATGATGGATATTTGGAGGAAGTTTGAAATTTGAATCAGTCACACCTCCGATTGTCACCATGATTTTGTAAAAATGGTGAATAGTCACGTGTTTGGATACAACCAAGTTTTGGTTGAAGAATGTAAAAGGAATGAGATTGTATGTTCCAATCGAATAATTTATGTAATGTATCCATACTTTAATTGAAGAGTTTTTTATTTTGTTTAGTCATGGGTTTCCTGTAGTTGGAAATTTATTTTGATCATTAGGTTTGAATGAAGTCAGAACCTATTCATAAGTTTAGTTTAAAGGATTAATATTTATCTTGAATATGCTCCTAACAAAGTAAGATTTGTATTAAATTTGGGAGTTAAGACTTTTGGTAGAATGTCATTAAAAGGGTAATTGGCCAAGTTGCATTTATTTCCAAGTTCAAGTGAGTGCCAAGTTGTCTGGAGTTGGCCAAGTTGTCCAGTGTTGGCCGAGTAAACCAGTATATGCCGAGTGTCAGCAAATGTCGAGTAAACTAGTTTAGGTTTATGTGTTTGAAATGGATTGTTTGAAGGATTTTTTTTTTTAAGGTGTAGAGCTTAGGATCATCCTAGGTTGAAGTGTGGAGAAAATCCCCAAACTATATCAAATAATTACTCAAAGGTTCAAGACACCTTCTACTCACCATACAATCTAGGGCTCTGTTAGAGTTCCCAAAACCCACACATACAAGACCAGATTCAATTCCTAGTCTCTAATACCCTTAAGGTACTCTTAGGTCACAACTAGAACCAATAAATTTATGGATGGAACAGGGGTTCTACCAAGGTTAGACATCTTACTTAGATGCAATACAAGACAAATCCCACACATGAATAACTCTGAGACACAATTTGGATACCAAAGCCTATATATGGCTACAAGGAGAAAAAATGGATTAATGAAGGAAACTTACATGGAAGTCCACAAAATAAAATCTTAACCACCCTAAAATTATTCAATCCACTCACCAAAAAAACCCTCCAAGCTAGGACTCTTGACCAATCTCCCAACTCCTGTTGTTCACAATTTCCTCTTAGGCCTAATTGGAAATTAGGTCTCTTTTCCAAAGAAAGTGCCTCAAATAAGAATAACCTTCCAACCAATCCAATTGGAATACTTTTAGGATCACACCAAACTACTAAATCCAAGGATTTAGGTCTTCATTCCACCCCCGGGCCGAGTTGTGCTTCAAAAACCAAATTATGGACAGTCACATCTAGATGCCTGTCCAGAGGGATTACAAGTTTATCTCTCCATCGACTACCTCCTGATCTAAGACCATAAAAATATTAAATTAAATCCTCCCTCATTTCTTTCCACCAAGGCCAAGATTTTTTCCATGGTGGAATCTTTTGGAAAGAGGAATTTTGTCTCGAAACCCTAGTTAGGGCCTTCCTGCAACTAGTGGTGATTCAAAATGGTGCAACTTTCATTCCTCCCCACTTCAAGTCTTGAAAACACTTGAAAATTTCTCATAAGACACTCAAATAAATTTTAGAATACTTCAATGATGCATTGGGATCCGTACAAATCTGTACAATTTAGAATACAGTTGAATTTACAAGAAAATAGTTGATTTTTATTGATTTGAATATGAAAAATTTACAATAGATTAAATCCAACTTTAGAGTAAGTTTTTTCAACCTTTTCATACAATTCCCAAACAGTTCCAACCGAAAAAAATTGGTTGTGAATGTTGGGATTCAAAAGTTGCACTTTTTGACAAAAAGTTGCATTATGCAACATTGACAACATTTGACAACTTTTTACAAAAGATGTCTAATGTTACTAAACTTGTAAAGTTTTGTGTTTAGACTCCACTAAAGACTTTAGAAAGGTTAAATGAAAATTTTCAACGTTCATTAAGATTCCTAGTCTACTATATCCTAAACTACCCAAAAATTATCCAAAATGACTAAGGTAGACAACTAGGTTTATAACATCACCTAGTGTCCCCTTGCCTTACAAATAAGAGTTTATTGAAAACATTGGATCCTAGATCCAATAAATAACCTAAACCTTTGATCTTGGGTCCACTGGTGTGCCTATAGTGGATGAATTTGGGGGTGCTCGTACACCATACTCCCTGGGTGCATTGAACTCAAGTCCTCTTAAGATGAGGTCTTCTAAAATTGAGCCATGCCTCTGAATATCTTGCTCATCCATCCATACAGATTCTTCTTTAGGACTCCCTTGCCACTTGACCAAGTATTTATTATAAACATTCTTCCTTGTTTTTTTTATGATCTTTGTGTCCAAGATCTTGTCAAGCTTCTTTGGTTCATGAGAGGGTATCCCTGCAACATCTTCTTCGAGTTCTTCAACCAGCACTTCAGAACCTGCACTCACATCACCTTTATAGGGGTTAGATCACAAATATTAAATATAGGGGAGATGCCAAGGTGTGTGGGTAGTTCAATTTCATATGCATTCAATCCATGTTTCTTCAACACTAGACATAGTCCTACTTTCTTCATGAGTAGTTTAGTGTGCTTGCCCTTAGGAAATATTTTCTTTTTATAATATGGCCACACCAAGTCTCCAACCTACAACTGGACATCCCTCCTATGCTTTTCCTTGGCTTGTTTATACTTGTCTGCACTCTTCTCAAGTGCCAATCTCACCGATTCATGAATTTCTTTCATAGTATTTGCAAACTCTTCTCCATGAGCACAGATTGGAGTGTTTGGTGGAAGTTCTCTAAGTTCCAAGATGACTCTTGGAATTTTTCCATACATAATCTAGAAGGGACTCTTCCCTATACTCCTGTTGACTGAGTCATTGAAAGCAAACTCTTCTTGGGGCAGGACTGAATCCCACTTATCACCATACTATTTTGTCAAACACCTAAGTAGATTTCCAAGTGACTTGTTGAAAACTTCTATCTTCCCATCTGTTTGTGGATGGTAGGAAGAACTAAAACTTAGATTGTTCCCTAAAATTTTCCATAAGGTCCTCAAAAAGTGACCAATAAACTTTACATCTTTGTCAGACAGAATGGTTTGAGGCAAGCCATGTATCCTCACAATTTCTTTGAAGAATAGATTTAAAATAGATGATGCATCATTGGTAATTTTACAAGGGATGAAGTGGGACGTTTTACTAAACCTACCCACTACTACATAAATAATATCATGCGCCTTTTTTGTCCTAGGCAATCCCATCACAAAGTCCATGTTGCAACCTTCCCAAGGACTTGTAGGAATAGGTTGAGGTTGGTATAAACCTGCATTTGTAGATGTACCTTTGGCCCTTTGAAAAATTGTGCATGTATCCACAATATTTCTTACTTCAATCTGAAGCTTTGGCCAGTAATAGAACCTTCTTATATGTTCCAATGTCTTATCCAATCCAAAATGTCCTCCCATGTTGCCTGCATGTTTTTCTCTAATGAAGTTCTCCCTCATTGAACACTTTGAGATGCATAACTGGTGTCCTTTGAACATTAGACCATTTTGGATCAAGTAATTTGCATACTGAACATGATAAGTCTCAGAAAATTTAGAACATACTTTATAAATAACACTGAAATCATCATCATCTTTATGCATATCCTTCAATGGATCATTCCCTACACTTTGAAGTTGGATCTCTTGCACTTATAGTGTCCTTCTGCTCAATGCATCTGCCGCCTTGTTGGCAACTCCCTTATTGTGTTTTATTGAAAAGGTGTAGGCTTGCATTGATTCCACCCATTTTATATGTTTGTGGCTTAGTTTCTCTTGACTATTTAAGAAACTCAATGCTTGGTTGCCTGTGAAGACAACAAAATCTTTTGGTAGGAGGTAGTGCCTCCATTTCTTCAATGACTAGAATAAAGAATATAGTTCCAAGTCATAAGAGGAGTATTTCCCCTTTTCTTCATTTAGTTTCTTATTGAAAAGGATATAGGCCTTCCTTCTTGGCTCAAGACAACCCCTATAGCTAGGTTAGAAGCATCACATTCAATAGTAAATATCTTTTGAAAATCTAGAAACACTAGGATAGGTTTCTCTATTACCTTTTGATTCAACATTTGGAAGGCTTCTTCTGCATCTTTGTTCCATACAAACTTTCACTTTTGTCCACCCTTAATGGTTTCAAGGATAGGAGCACACAACTGACTGAAATTCCTAATGAACTTTCTGTAAAAAGATGCAAGCCCATGAAAACTCCTAACTTTAGTCATTGTCCTAGGAGAAGGCCAACTCAAGATGGCTTCTACCTTCTCAGGGTCCATTTTGATGTTCCCACCTGAGATCACAAATCCCAAATATACAAGCTCTTCCTGCATAAAAATACATTTCTCCAAATTTATAAAGAGCTTTTCTTCATGGAATCTCTTTAGGACCAAGTTAAGATGTTCCAAATGTTCCTCCTTATTCTTGCTAAAAATCAGGGTATCATCAAGTTACACTATGACAAATTTTCCAAGGAATGGTTTGAGCTCTTCATTCATGAGCCTCATGAATGTGCTAGGAGCATTTGATAGGCCAAAGTGCATCAGTCTCCACTCATACAAGCCTTTGTTGGTTTTAAAGGCAGTTTTCCACTCATCACCAACCCTAATCCTAATTTGGTGGTAGCTAATTTTCAAATCCACCTTGGAATAGTACCTTGCACCTCCTAAGTGATCCAATAGATCCTCTATTCTAGGCATAGGAAACCTATACCTAATTGTGATTCTATTTATTTCTCTAGAATCAGTGCACAATCTCCACGTGCCTTCCCTCTTAGGATCCAAAAGAGTAGGTACAACACAAGGACTGAGACTTTTATTTATGAATCCCTCATCTAGGAGTTCTTATATTTTCTTTTCCATTTCCTTATTTTTCTATGGGGTCAACTTATATGTTTCTTTGTTTGGTAGAGTTGCTCTTGGAATCAAGTCTATATTGTGGCTTATATCTATGATTGTGGGTAATTTATTAGGTAAGTCCTTGGTCACAATGCCTTTGTACTATTCAAGTAGGTATGCTACTTCCTTAGGGCCTACTCTTCTTAGGGGTTTTACTTCCTTCTCAACCTTCTTAGGCCTGTCATCCTTAGGTAGAATGACTAGGTCATAGAAAGGGGTCTTTTCTTCTTTCAAAGTTTTCAAAAAATCTTTTTCACCTACAAATAATTTTTTTGAATCTTTCCGTTCTTCTGCACTACCAGACAAGGGTAAGAAATTTAACTTTTCTCCCTTTTATTTGATTGTTTAGGTGTTAAATCTTCCATCATGGTGAGCCTCCACATCATATTTCAAAGGTCTCCCAAGTAGAAAGTGGTAGGCATCCATGAGAACAATGTCACAGAGAACTTTGTCTTTGTACTTTCCAAGTTGGAACTCTACCCCTGCTTGCTCCTCTATGATAGTCTACTGGTTCTTTTTGAGCCATGAAACCTTGTATGGGTTTGGATGTTGCACCTTCCTCAACTTTAAATTCTTGACTAATTCTTCAAACACTAAGTTTTCTGTAGACCCACTATCAGTCACCATTTTGCAGACTTTATCTCCACTCTTGCAGGTGGTTTTGAATAAACTCTTCCTTTGAGGGGATTCTTGAGTGATTGGAGCCTTCAACAATTTCCTTCTAATCACGAGGAATTCTCCTTCCTTTGGTGGTGCATAAGACCCATGTGTATTGTCTCCTTGACTATCTTCTTCTCTAACTATGTTTGCCCTTCTCTCTGTCTTGTTACTTTCTTTCTCTAGACACTTGGATGATAAGTGCCCTAGTTGGTTACATCTGTAACACCTTTGAGGTCCTACACTTCCCCCTCCAAACCTTCCCCTTGAATCTCCTCTTCTCCCTCTATAGGAGCCTCTATAACTACTTTTACCAAAAGAGTTCTCTTGACTGGTCCCTCCAAAGTTCCTAGGAGTTTGTCCTCTCCCACTGTTTGTTCCTCTTCCTATATTGCCAAAGTCTCTCTGGCCTCTTCCTCTTCCACTTTTCTCTTGCCTTCTCTTGAGATTTTCCTCAACTTTCAATGCTAATTGATATCATTTATGGACAGTAGTAGGAGAACATAAACTTAGTTAATCTTGAATGTTTATCCTTAGCCCTTGCATATACCTAGCAAGTTTGACACTCTCTGGTTCAACTAACTTAGAATTCATGGTAAGTTTATGGAATTATTCAATATAGCTTGAGATATCCATCTCATTTTTCCTTAAAATTTTTCTCTTCCTATGAAGTTTAACCTCATAGTCTTTAGGCACATAGGCTTCCTTCACCAAGGTCACCATCTTCTTCCATGTGCCTACTAGATTCTTATCCATATTTACCCTCTTTTCTTGAGTGAAGTTCCACCAAGTTAGGGAAGATCCCTTCAACTTGGACTTTGCTACCTTAGCTCTTTAATACTCTAGTATCTCCTCAGAGTTAAAGAAACTAGTGAGTGCATCAACCCAATCCATGACTTCTTCTGGATCCATCTTCCTACTATAGACAAGCATATCAAGCTTACTATCCATGCTCCTTCTCTCCATGGATTTCAAAGTCTTCAAGAGTAGCCTCTGTTCTGTAGAGACTTCTTCTTCATCCTCCTGCAAATGGGTTTCTTCTTCACTCCCATCTTCTTCAACTCCAGATTTTCTACCACTCCCTCTCTTGACGGGTTCCTTAAGCCTTTCCATTTCCTGCCTCATCAATTTCCTTTCTACATCATGCTCTTTCACCACTCTTAGTAGTTCTGCATTGGTCATCCTATTTGGAAGTTTGCTATCTTCTCCACCATCTAACATGGTTGCAACTTGTATTCATCCAATGATATACTAGTTGCTTTGATACCACTTGGAGCAGAGCCCCAAACTATATCAAACAATCACTCAAAGGTTCAAGACACCTTCTACTCACCATACAATGTAGGGCTCTGTTAGAGTTCCCAAAACCCGCACATACAAGACTAGATTAATTTCCTAGTCTCTAATACCCTTAAGGTACTATTAGGTCACAACTAGAACCAATAAATTTAGGGATGGAACAGGGGTTCTACCAAGGTTAGACATCCTACTTAGATGCAATACAAGACAAATCCCACACATGAATAACTTTGAGACACAATTTGGACACCAAAGCCTATATAGGGCTACAAGGAGAAAAAATGGATTAACAAAGGAAACTTACATGGGATTCCACCAAAGAAAGTCTTAACCACCCTAAAATTATTCAATCCACTCACCAACAATACCCTCCATGCTAGGACTCTTGATCAATCTCCTAACTCCTGTTGTTCACAATTTCCTCCTAGGCCCAATTGGGCAATTAGGTCTATTTTCCAAATCAAGTGCCTCAAATTTGAATCAACTTACAAAAAATCCAATTTTAATACTTTTAGGATCACACCAAACTACTATATCCAAGGATTTAGGTCTTCATTCCACCCTTGGGCCGAGTTGTGCTTCAAAAACCAAATTTTGGACAGTCACATCTAGATGCCTGTCCAGAGGGTTTACAAGTTTCTCTCTCCATCAACTACCTCCTAGTCTAAGACCAAAAAAATATTAAATCAAATCCTCCCTCTTTTATTTCCACCAAGGCTTAGATTTTGTCCATGGTGGAATCTCTGGGAAAGAGGAAGTTTGTCTCGAAACCCTAGTTAGGCCCTTCCTGCAACTAGTGGCTATTCAAAATGGTGCAAATTTTGTTTCTCCCCACTACAAGTATTAAAACCACTTGAAAAATTCTCATAAGACACCTAAATAACTTTCAGAATCCTTCAATGATGCATTGGGATTTGTACATATCCGTACAATTCAGAATACAATTGAATTTATAGGTAAACCGTTGATTTTTATTGATTTGAATATGAAAACTTTACAATAGATTCACTCCAACTTTGGAGTAAGGTTTTTCAACCTTTTCATACAATTCCCAAACAGTTCCAACTGACAAAAGTGGTTGTGAATTTTGGGATTCAAAAGTTGCACTTTTTGACAAAAAGTTGCATTATGCAACATTGACAACATTTAACAACTTTTTACAAAACATGTCTAATGTTACTAAAATTGTAAAGCTTTGTGTTTAGAATCCACTAAAGACTTTAGAAAGGTTAAATGAACATTTTCAACATTCATTAGGATTCCTAGTCTACTCTATCCCAATCTACCCAAAAATTGTCCAAAATGACTAAGGTGGACAACTAGGTTTATAACATCACCTATTGTCCCCTTTCCTTACAAATAGGACTTTATTGAAAACATTGGATCCTAGATCCAATCAGTAACCTAACCCTTTGATCTTGGGTCCACTGGTGTGCTTATAGTTTATGAATTTGGGGGTGCTCCTGCACCAAAGTGGTGGAGAAGCTTTCTGGGATTTTGAAGATTGAAGGTCCTTTGTTGATGCTTAGAGTTGAGCTATCCTTTGAGAGTGTTCCAAAGTGGTGGCTTGAAATCTAAAGAATCCTAAATTGATGAGAAGAGATCATATTTTCCTCTGACAAGTTGTTAATTTTTTGAAAGGAGATTGGATCATTAGTATCCTAGGGATTGATGAGTTTCCATGTATCTCTCTGCATCACCTACCTAAAAGGTAGTGAAGACGGAAGACAACTACGATGGATGAGCCTCGAAATGAATGATGAGTGCTAGAATGACTTGCAATAGGGGTGCATTGGAGTGATGAAGCAAAATCACTGGAGGCCTCATTCGCTGTGATTTTAGCTCCAAAAGACAAATCATAGAACGAGCAAAAACAACTTGAAAACTCCCTTTTATAGGTTGAAATTCTGTGTTGACATCATCAAGAATGTAGAGTGTCAGACTGCGAACGTCTAGCACCATAACCCTAAGTTATGAACTTGGACTTTAGCATTTTGGTGTTTTGGAGGTATTAGGACTTGCAAAACACTGAAATTCTAAAAGGGAGAGAAGGGATGACTAACAAACACTTTGTCCTTTCGGTGTTTCAGAGGTATTGAAACTTGCAAAACACCAAAAGTCTAAAAGGGTGAAAAAGACCAACAAATAAACACTTTGGTCTTTCAGTGTTTCGAAGGTATGGGGACCTGCGAAACACTAAAATTTTGAAAGGGCAAAAAAAACACTAAGTCTTAAGGACTTAGTAGAAAAATAAACAAAAGGGAACAAAAGCTAAAAGAAAAAAAGGGCAGGAGGGAAAAAACAACAGGGAAACCAATATGATACCTAAATATTAGGAGCCCCCCAAAGGGCCCTCAATATGACTCACTGGATGCATGGTCATGCTTAACCTAAGAGACTCTAAACCACAAAAAGAAAAGAGGACAAAGAACCAAAAAAAGAAGGGGGTCCCTATTAGGCCAAGGGGCCCAAATGGGGCATGTGTTGTGGAAATACAACAAATAGTCCAAATAAAAGGAGAAATGAGTGAGGTATTTCTTTATCAACAAAGAAATTCTAGAAACCCATCTTGTAATAAACCAAACATAAGACCAATCAATGGAAATATTCTTTCACCAACTCTCAAAATTAAATTCCCATGCTACTTCATCTACTGTGTACTTGTGTGTTCATTCCTTTAACCTTTTGACTAAGATAACTTAGACAAATATTAGGCAAAACCAACCTTCATAATGTTGAAAAGGGCTTCCCATGAAGAGCTCTGCTACCAGTCAGGCATCCATAGCCCCGACAAAGTTTCGCCTGAGTCCCAATCTAACCTTTCTCTACTATCGACCAAGCATCCATAGCCCCTGTAGAGACTGCTAGAGCACACTTCTTTGTCTTCTGACAAAATTTGAATAAATATTTGGAGAATTCTCTTTAGAATTGTTTCTTCTTTCTTGACTGGTGACTAGTTTGAGCCACTTGTGCTTTTAGTATGTTACTTATCGAATGTCTTTATTTTCTTGCTTTTTATAAACCTAGGCAACACTTACACTGTGCTACCTTGGTATAAGATTTTGATCACTACAATGACCACTATTTTGAATGATTCATTTTTATTTCTCATTCTCCTCCCTTTATTTTCTTTTTCCTTTTCTTCTTTTAGTAAGGTTATATATGGAGAAGGGTTCTGGGATAAGTGGGTACCTGATTCAACATGCTGGTGCTAGCTCTAGCTAACATCTTCTCAAGGGACCAATGTTTCTAGTGTTGTACCTTAATATATTCTATGATTTAGGATGATCAGTTTTTGAGCATCACCTTGATTTTCGATAAGAGGTATCATCATTTCTGATCCACGAGTACAACTTCTTGCAAGATACATCTCTTTCAAAAATTTAACTAAGAAATACCTCTGCCTCTTATTGAGGACCAGTTGGGATGGACCACTCATTGAGAATGACCCCAAAAAAACACACTGACCCTCCAAACATGAAGACCCAAAAGAGGAAAAGACGCGAAACAAATAAACAGAGAGGAAAACCTAAACTACTATGAGACATGGGGAAAAATAACACCCTTTTTTCAGGATCCATAATAATTTTTGAGGAACTGACCATTGACTAGAAATGGAACCAACTCCCCATCCAAAGTGCTGATTCTAAAAGTATTTTCTCCCAAGATTTCCGCTATCTGATACGGTCCAGTCCAATGTCTTTCGAACTTGGTATTGCTTCCTGAATTTTATTTTGTCTTATCCCACATGAGGACAAGGTTGGAAATCCTGAAAGATTTTATAGTGGCTCTTTTGTCAAACCAACACTTGATAATAGCCTGATGTTTCCATACATGCTCTAGGGCTATAGTTATTTTTTCTTCCAAATTAAGGAGGTTTATGAGTCATATCTAGACCCTATCCTCACCTTCAATGTATTGATCCATGAATTTTAAAACTGGTACCTTTAAGTTGACAGGAAAAATGGGTTGCAGACCGTAGACTAGCTGGTAGGGGATGTTCCTAAGGCATTTTTTATTCTTACTTGGTCTGTCCATAATGCGTACTTTAACAACATGTACCAATCCCTAGGATTATCATCTAAGAGACATTTGATTACAATTGTCAAATTCTTATAAGTGGACTCCGCCACACCATTTCCTTGGGGGTAATAATTGGAAGAGAACTTGAAAATTACTTGGTTCTCAAAAGCCCATTGTGTAAGTACAACAGATGAAAATGAGGGTGTGTGATCAAATACTAGATAAAAAGGCATATTGAACCTTTTTATAATGCATTCCTCCAAAAATTTGGTCACCACTTTAGTAATGCAATTCTTCAGTGCTTGAGCTTTCATCTAGCATGTGCAATAGTCCATTATTTTTAGAATATACCCATGACCTACAAAGTATGGTGGATTAATGGTACCAACAAAGTCCAATCCCTATTGGGCAAACAAATGTACCTCATATACTGGTTGTAAAGGTATTGCAGGGATTCTTTCGTAGGTGGCGTTGGTCTAGCACATATGGCAGGATCTTACAAGTTCATTTGTGTCTTTGAATAGAGTTGGCCAATAGTACCATGATCTCAGGATCTGGTGAGCAGTAGCTTCTGCAGATACATGGCCTATGCCATATTTGTTGTAAAAATTAGTCAAGACTTGTTTTACTTCTTCCTTATCCAAAAACCTCAAGTACATACCATCATAGTTGCATTTGTATAATTTCCCATTCTTCAGCATATAGGAACTATTTTTAATCCTCAAGGCTCTCTTTCTGAGTCATTCAATCCTTCTGGGTAGCGATTCTAAAGGAGATAATAAACCACATCTTGATACCAGATGTCTGAAATAACCCCTTGATCCATGTAATTCTAACATAACAATCCTTCTCTCATCTTTACCATCATCTTTGTTAGGCCTTGTCCTCTTACTAGTTTCATGGGATGAATCTCAAGGTCAAACTCTTGTGGAATTGTCATCCATTTTCTTCCTCACTTGCCTAATTCATTCTACATTAATAAGAACTTTAGTGCTGCATCCAAAATAATTCCAAACACTTTACTTCTCAGAATGTAATGTCAAAACTTCTTCACATCTTTCACCAAGGTGAATGACTGTTTATCCAGATTCGGGTATCTTATCTCAACATTCTTGAGAAGAAAAATCATGAATGCGATTGCCATTTCATTTCCACCATTCTTCTTTTGTGTGAGGATTCCTATGCATGAATGTTTAGAAGCAAATAAATATACCTTAAAAGGTATAGTGTAATCTATGCTAGCTAAGATGGGTGTCATGGAAACGATGCTTTTTATCTCTTCGAATGATTTCTTTACTGGATTCGTTCACTCAATCTTGGCATTCTTCTTCAACATGTCATTTAATAGTTTTACTATCTCTGCAAAGCCATTAATAAACTTCCTCACAAAATTTATCTTTCCAAAAAAGATTTTAATCCTTTCCAGTTGTTTGGCAGGGTCAATTTGAGAATGGTCTATTAATCATTCAGGATCTATTACTATCCTAGCCTCAGAGATGATGCATCCTAACAATTTGCCTTTTGTGACTCCAAACATGCATTTCTTCAGGTTGAGTGAGATCTCATACCTTCTGCATCTTTTAAACACCTTATGTAAGTCCTTTATATGATCCATTTGGTCTTTAGAAAATAATATCAGATCATCCATATAGATATTTATACATTTCCTGACTAAACTTTTGAAAGCAGTTTCCATCACCCGCTGAAAGGTTGCTCCATCATTGATCAAGCCAAACGATATTTGGTGATACACAAATGTCCCCCACTTGGTGGTAAATGCTATCTTTACTCTGTCTTCTTCCTATACCATGACCTGATTATAGCCTAAATAACCATCTAGGAAAAACATCATTTGGGATCCATTCACTACCTGCAGTACTTCGTCTAGAGATGGCAGCGGGTAGTTATCCTTTTGGGAATCTTTTTTTAGGTTTCATAAATCCACACATAACCTAATCTCTCCACTCTTCTTTCTTACTAGGACCAAATTTGTGACCCATGTGGAATGTAGGATTGGAAAAATAATCTTTGCATACAACAACTTTTAAACTTCCTTTTGTATCAATGATTCCATCATTGTGTTTACTAGCCTCTTCCTCTATCAAAAATGTTTGGAATATGGTTTTAATAGGATATTATGCACTATGAAAATGGTGTCATAGGTTTTTAATTCTTCATAGCTCCAAGCTATGACATCTTGATATTTTATAAGGAGCTGCACCATCCTTTTCTTCTCATCTTCAGTGCTGACTTTTCTAATATGCACCTCCCTTGGATCATCCTCTGTCCTGAGGTTGTACATTTCAAACTTGTCACCTCAAAGCATTTACTCTGACCTCAAAGTGTTTACTCTGGTTTCCTTTTTGTAGTTGATTCATCTTTGTCAAATGTCCTTTCCAACTCCAAAATTCCCTTGGGTATGGAATTAGTTCTTAGGTTTATGATGCCTTGATCACCAAGTTCCTCTGGTTTGGTTGGACTATCCATTTCTTCTGATTCCTCATCAATAAATTATTTTTTGAACACGCTTGTGCACATGATGAACTCAAGGATATGTTGATAATCTTGGAAGACTTGGAAATTTGTAATATTATCTAGAATTGTCAAGGCAATAACAAGTTCAACTGATAACTTTTTAAATTTGGGCTTGTCCATAGCATGTAACGAAATAGCAGACACTGCTAGTGCATTAGCAACAACATTCTTTCTTCTTGGGATAGACTTAATGTTAAACACTTCAAAATATTTGATCAAGTCCCATGATCTATTATGATAAGCGATCAACCTTTTGTCATTGCAAAAATATTGGTTGCGGGCCTGTTTGACGATCAAATGAGTCACCTTCTACTATCAAAGATTTTATCCCCTTTTCATGTGCTAGAATGAGACCTCAAACTAATGCTTCAAATTATGCATATTGTTAGTACATAAAAATTGCAATCTATATGCAATGTAGAAGGACTTACCTCTTGGATTAATTATCTTAATCCCAACCCTAGCTCCTTGTTTACGTTTATAATTATCAAAACATAGCTTCTGTATTTGATGTAGCTTGATGGATTTTGGCTTGGGCTGAAGCTTGTCTTGAATTCCTGTTGTTTCCGGTTTCAATCCTTTATTCTCTTCATTATCTAAAGAAACCATTTCTTCTTTACCTTTCCTTTGCATGTCATCGACACCTAATGGCCTTAGATCTTTGAAATTTTGAGTGGGTTGGGATTTTTTATAAGGCGGTAAGGCACCATCATCCGAGGAACTCCATTCACTATCTTCACTTTGCGCGAGACTTTTTTCATCTAATTCCGAGTCTTCACCTTCTTCTTGAACTTTTGTTTGAGGCATATGACTTGGTGAACTACTTTCACTTGATGGAGCATCTAAAGTAGGATTATTATTACTTGGTCCTAGATCTTGAACTTGCCTAGTCGGTTGAGTGATTCTAGTCAGCACTCTGGATAGTGCATCTTGACAACTTACGCATGTGAATTCTGAGTGACTCAAATGGTGTAAATGGGAATATCCTATAAGTAATAGTATGTTGGGATCAACATCATGACCCAAATGTTTCAAGCTTCCGGTCATGTTCTTAACAAAGTCTTGAAAGATCTCCTCATCCACATAAAAATCTTGTAAGCGTTGTACGAGAATGTCATCAGAATCATCAATCTCTTTGATTTGGTACATAAGGACATTGTCTAATCGATACTTACCCAAGTTATTCTGGGTGAAAAACACCTTGTTCAGGGCATTGTAATTTGTAATCATCTTCTTGAGTTTGAGTTCAACATCAATCTTGATTTGATTATTTAATCCCTTTTAGGGTAACCACAACTGTGTGAAATTGGTGGAGAGACATCCTCTCAAACACTTAGTCCATTCTCTACTCAACAACATCCTGTAAGTTTCTAGAATGTCAACAATATGTATGTCAATGTGTTCTTGCACCCTCGAATCAACAAAAATTTGGATGTGCACATCTTTCAACACACTAATAACCTTGACCTTTGTTTTTTATAACTGTATCACTACTTTGTTCGTGGTCTGAGGAACCATTCCTAACTCATGGTAGATAGAGAGTGGAATAAAATAACATGAAGCCCTTGATTCAATCAAATAGTTGTGCAACATTTTACTAAATATATGTAAATTTAGTAGGAATAGGGGAACCTCCAACCTATCCTTAAACATTGTCGGGAATGCCTTTGAGGCATTTATGTTTGATGTGGGAGCTTGTATGTTGTTAGTTGCTGCACTTTTCTTAGAGTTTTCCAATGACTTTAAGAGTGCTTCCCTTTGAGAAGGACAACCTTGCAATATGTCAAACATTGAGATATTCGCCTTTGTCCTTTTAATCTCTTCAACTGCACTATTTTTTTTAGCTGACCAAGCTAGGTTTCTGTATTAGTAGGTACATTTAGTGGTGATGAAGTAGTAACTTTCAGACCCTTTGGTGGTGTAGGATTTTTTATATCTTGTGGATCTGGAGGTGTTGGTTGTTTCCCTGGGGGAATACCATATGTGAAAGGTTCCTTTCGATTTCTCAAATTATATAGACTTCAATTGTCATTCTGAAATGCATGAACTTTAGAGTATTTAGGCTCCCTTTCCCTTTGGAATGGAAACACAAATTATTCTTCCTATGTGTTTTTTCCAAAACCTTCCCTTGTCTCAGGTTCATAAGAATCAAACATCATTGCATTAAATTCAACAGAGGGCTCATCAGAGTTTTGAGTTTTTTGACTATGCATATCATTTTCGTACCCATTGTTATCTTGGTATGTGTCTATAGTTCCTGAAAAATTTGTATCAGTAGTTTTGTACACATTAGAATTATCAGTCAATATACTACCATTATTGGGTCGGGTGTTCCAAGGTCTATTGGGTTGTTGCTGCCCAAATTGTTTATCCTGTGAGTTATTGTTATTACCCTAGGTGTTGGAACTTCATTTTTGGTTATGAGAATAAGCATTTGGAGCAATAGGTTGTCATTGGAAACTACATTGGTTCTAAGATGGATTTAGTTTCATTCTAGTGAGCTTGTTGGTCAATTGAGATAGTATTTTTCATGACATCAAAATTAGAGGCCAAGTGATTATCAGACTCACTAGGAGACATAGTTTGTTTCTCAAAGAAATTTGTCTTATGGGCCTCATATCCAGGATAGATGATAGTGGGCGGTGGGACAATGAGTTGTTGAGTGGGTATGTGATTGAGTAATGGAGTGTGATGGTTCAAGGCATGGTTGATAGCTGGGAATGCATTCATAGTGGTAGTGTTTCCAAATGATGACATGATAACAAAATTTCTACCACCCTAGGGATCGATTTGGTACATGAAAGTGATTGCTTCATTGGATACTTTTTCTAAAGTATCTATATCCACAAGTGGGAGCCTTTTTAATAAAACTATGGTCAATAGATCTAAGGCTCTTAGGTACACTTGTATGGTAGTGGGTATGAGTACCATCTTAGGTACATCTTATGGAAATGATGATTAAACATGATAATAGGCTCATTTGTCTCTTTCTTGGCTGAGATAAACTGGTGGTGGAGGTTTGCAGGATCCACATAGAGTTTAAATTGATTTAGAAACTTAGTCTCAAACTCAACCCATGTGGTGATGGATTCCCAAGGAAAATTTAGATACCATTTGTAGGAGAAATCACCAAGCATGTATGGGACTATGCATCACACAAAATCTTCATGTACAAGTTCTTTCTGGTTGCATATTTCTTTAAAGGAACGAATGTGCATTTTCATTATCCTAGATTCACCATACAAAAACTTGGTACACAAATTCTCAGGATTTTTAGACAACTCATGTAATTGACCAGCTATGTTCAATGGGGAACTTTGAGCATTAGCAAGGAAATCCATTTGGAAAGGTGGTTGCAAAGTATGATTTTGATTAATGACTATGGTAGCAGTTGAGGCAAAAAAACGTGATTGTTGGCCAAGCTGATTTTGCAGACTAATTGGGTGGTGAGAGGGAATTGGTTTTGACTTTCCCTTATCACTGCAAGTTTTTCAATAGTGGGTGAGTTCAAGGAACTCACCCCTTTTTGGATATGATCTAAGTACTCGCTCAAACCTCTGTAGTGAGAAATGTCTAATATTATCCAGCCTGTTGTTTGAGGCCCTCCTTCTACCACCACTTATATTGAGCGTCATTTTTACAGAAAGTAATAATTAGGAATAATCAATGCAAATTCCCCTCTCAAAAGAATAACAAATTTACTCCCAAGGTTCTCCATGGTTGTGGTACAACCACTTGGAAACTCAATTGAAGATAAATGTGAATATTTACAAGGAGGCCTTTCCTGGTACGTTTCAAATGTCAAGCTGCAAAACTAAGTTTAGCACCTTTTGTATTTTCTCAATTTTCAACACATGCAATTTCCCAATAATGCAATTTATGCTAATATTTGTTGAAATTGTTTCTTTTGAGGTGTTGACATTCATGTTTTTCCATTGATGTCAACATATATTTTAGTTAGATACAATAGAAGTTTTAGAAAGACTGGTTATTACAGGAACATGCAAGATTGACAGATGTGTACCAACAATGTACGGTGTATGAGAGTATGCGAGCATGAATCTGTGGAGAGGAATGAGTGTATACCTTATGTCTAAGGTCGTTGGATCTTAGGTTGATATTTTCATGAGTTATAGCTATTTAAATAAAGATCGGTTACAGAGTAGTGACAAAGGATTATGACAAAGATGGTCTCTAAGTTTTTGGGATAACTTGGATGCGAGCATGAGTTATGATATGTGAGTTTAAGGAATGATACACGATACATGAGAGAAAATTCTTTATGATACTTGGATTGTTAGATTCCTGATGACATTAGCTGAGGCATGTGGACTAGCAAAGACCTATTTGGGTCTGACTACAGAGATGTAACATGATTAATGATTGGCAAGCATGAATTATGGATCTTGGCATGTATCTAATGATTTATATTTGTTAATTACTTGTGTAAGGTACCATTTGTATCTTAGCAAGGGTCTATATAATTGTTTGAGCATTAGGGAAGTCTTAACAGGCTGACATAATTGTTTATTATAACTTGTATAAAGGAAAGTAGTGTCTTGAGTTGTAAAGGTATGGATTGGAGGTATTGGATCACACGAGCACGTGGATGTGAGTTCTGCTGGATGTAGAGTAGTGCTTATGTTTGTAATGCAATTCATTGGAAATGTATAAGTAAAACAAGTTACTATGAGTCATTTAACTGTTATAATTACACTTTTATACTTCTCTTTGGACAATGAGTCCTTAAGGTGGGTTTAACCTTCAAAAGGTGGATTTAACCTTCACTTTGAGCAGTGTGCTCAGGGAGTGAGCTCATAATTTCATTCAAATCCTAACAGGGTTGAGAAGACTCCTAATAGGGTCTTTCCTTTAACATGGACTTGTACTAGATGTAATAATCAACTTCTAACAGGGTTAGATCTCCTAACAGGGATACAATATTTATAGTGCATTATTTGTGGGTTCCATCCCCACCAGAGTTTTTCCCTTAACATGTTTTCCTCGACAACAAAATACTTGCGTTACGGTGTTGTTCTTGAAGTATTCAGATTTTCATTAATTAATTGGTTTAAATTTTAAAGTTTAATTATTGTGCGTACAATTGATTCACTCCCCTCTTAGTTGTATCATTATGAACAATCTTAACACGAATCCTATCCTTAACCGATTTCCAAGAAATACAAAAAGACTTGAGAAACAAGAATTGTAAGCAAATTGGATGGAAATGAATTCTAGCAGACATAAACCATCATTGAAGCATGCTTGCAAATTAAATAATGAAAATATGGAAACCCACAAAATACGAGTCAAATAAACTCACAATTCCATATTCAGCAGATGTAATCTTTTGAAGAAACTTTTAACTAGATGCAAGATTTTCCAAAATCTATCAAATCATGAAGCCACCAGATGCACACACACATGAGATGGATTTATCTTTAAACCAATAGAATAGAACTTCCCAATCATTTATCAAATCAAGATGAAACAAAAATGATAAACTCCAAACTAATTGATCGCAAATTCATTCACAATAAATGTAGTTGGTTCTTTTAAGTAAACAAACAAGTATACACATATTCATAAATTTTGCATAGATAGAAAAAAATTCAAACCATGAATGAAGCACCAACAACATATATCTTTATTGCATAAAAAATCCAACCTTAATTACATCTCTGTAATGAAATATATAATGCTTCAACTAAGAAAGCTAGAAACCCATAACTAGGGTATCATCTATACAAAAAATGGCGTAAAAAAATTAAATATAGAGTTTAAATATGAAAAACTACTCCTAAATTGATTTCTAACAAGATTTCATATGTTCTCATCCATGTGTACACTGAATACATGCAAAATCAGACTGGAATCAACCCCTAAAATGAAGGAGTTTAAACTGTAGTTCCACTATTTCTTCTCCTTGTTTGCACGCGGTTGATCTTCTCTTTGATGTTCATGCCAAAAATGCATGGATCTAACTACCCTTCTGATGTTTAACCGGTAGAAGACCCATTGAATTGCAAAAATGAACTCCAGTTTGTATGCAATATACCTAAAAAATGATCTTTTATGAAAAAAATGTTATTGAAAATGCAAGCCCGGGAATTTATGAGTTGTGGACCTCCAAAAAATTTCATACTAAAAAATGACTACGTTTGGAGATTTGGTGACTTTGGATTTTTAGGGTTGTGGACTTCTGGAAATGCAACTTTGAAAATTGGCTAAGTATGGAAAGCTGACATCCCTGGATTTTTGGGGTTGTTACCTCCAAAAAATGCAACTCCAAAATTTGGCTAAGTATAAAAAATGATTGAAGTCCATAAAAATGGACAAGTATCAAAAGACACTTGGTTCTCTAGAAGAGTGTTTGGATGAGATTCACACAATCTTTCTATGATCTCCCAGACTTCATTAAAATAAGGAAACTTGATGGATCTAACTGCCTTTGCCACCTTATGTAGAACGAAGTGAGATTTGAACTAAATTCTTTGATCTATTTTATGTGGCCCATTATGTAGCTCATATATTCTTAAAAATAAGACAATTACTCTAGGTATCCCTTAGTGTTCACTTGGTCTAAAATTCAAATAAACTGTTGAACAATGTTCTTTGCAGAATACAACTTATTCTTATTATCATCCTCATACAACTCCAAGTCCATTCCTTCATAGAATTTATCAATCTCTTCTACCCATAACATAGCGTCATTTCCCCTCTTCTCAATCTTCTTCAAGCTCTCTTGTTATCTTTTAATGGTGAGACTGATGGCAGTGACCCACTCATCAAAATTATCAAACTCTTGTCCATATAACTGTACCAAAATTTGAAAGCGTTTCTTTCTTATGACCTTCAAATATCGAAGATCTCATTGCCACTGTTCTATCTTATCATCAATGCCTTTCTCTCCTTCCATTAGGTCAATGAGCTATGTTATCTCAATGAATATTATTCTAAAATACTTTGGAACCATACAAATAGTCTCAACTCCAAATCTTTCAAACTCAGACTTCCAATCTATAGCTTCTTTCATAAAAGGGTTTGTAGATTCTGGGGGCACTCTCATTTCAAGTGTTGCTTGTAATGCGGCCTTCAGATGATACTTTTCGATAGGACCAACTATATTTGTCACATAATCCTTTACAGTTGCAACTTGTGCTCTGAGTCTCTGAATCTCTGTCACATCTTTTTCCAAATATTTAAATAATTATTTTAAGCCCAAAGTGGTCAGTGCCTTACCACCTTCCCGGGTGGGCTCCCCTAAATCGATCTCTTCAATGATATAATCCTCTGGAGTTATATCTGTCATATGTTTTCTTGGAGGAGGTACCACAACCTGAGCCTTCCATTTCCCTTGTTCATCTTGTGTCACATATGACATTTTTTGAGTAGTTGGCTAGCCCCCCTCTTTGTGGAATGTCTGCCCCAACATAGGCATATCGACATCCTCTTCCTCTGTGTATGTACTCATTTGGGGTTATATTGCCTTAGCCAACCAGGTGGGCTTAGTGGAGGTTGTCAAGGGCTCATATGGGGACATGTTCAAGATAGATATTCTTCCATGATCCTCTTCATCTTCCTTTTCTTCTTCCTATTCAGCTTTTTCTAGAGCCTCCCTTATCTCTAAGTTTTATGGGGTCTCCTTTCTTTCTTCCTCCCCACATTCATCATGGTGTTGTTCATTTATGGATTTGTATCTCTCTATGGAGGAGGTGAAGGAGGTTTTTTTTTCTCTTCCTTCTCCTATGTTTCTACTTTATCATCCATATCCTTAGGAGTATTTTCTTTCTCTTCTTCAGAAGATGAACCAGTTAATATTTATGGCCATAATCTTGTTGTTGGTTCCTATTTATTCTTCTATAGGGGCACCGCTTCTACTGTTATGTGTGAAGATGATGGAGGTGGAGGAGTCAAAATCTATGGCTCTTGAGTAGCCTATACTGATTCATCACCCTTGGGTTCCTCAGTTGTCAGATTTGTATAAACTTCTCCCTCCTCAAGATCTATTTTCTGTTTTCCTGTTCTATCTCCTTGCTCCTCCTCTCGTGTATTCTCTTCGATATCTAGTTATTCATTGAAGGATGGATGAGAAAGTACTTGTGTTTGAGAAGTGGTATCTCCCACCTATCCTTGCATTTGGAAGAGTGTTTTTACTAATGGTGCAGTGGAGTCAAAAATTGGATTAACAAATTGACTTGGGGGATCAAAGAATTTGGGAATATCCTCGAAATATGACAACTTAGATTCATCTGACCCCAAGTTACCCTTGATCATTTTAGTCTCTGTGGTGGTTTCTAAATTAATTTCCTCTTTCTATTCTTGGCTTTGAGAAATCCTTTTCCATTCTTCTCTTCTAGCACCTACAATAGTCTTCCAAGTTCTTCTCACTAGAGGGACATCTACTTCTATATATTATTCTTTAGGCAATGTCTCCAGCCGAGGTGATGTCGAAGCCCTCTTTCTCTTGTAAACCTTACCCTTTACTAGGGGCTCTACATCCTCCTTCCTTCTTCCTAAGGTGAAGGTTTCCTTAGGTGTCTGAGATGGAATGTCAACCTGTCCTACCATAGGAGGTGTATTATCACCTTTTCCTCTTCCCTACTCTGTTCTCTTCTCTCGAGGACCATAGGTGGAAGAAATTACATGCCTATAAATTTTCTTTGGTCGCATGAGATCTTCCTATTTTAATTTTGGAATATTTATTTTCTTTCCATTTTCTTTCTCCAACTTAGAAGGTGGATTTAGTTGAGGCTTCATGGGAACCAGATCTAACTTTAAAGGCTTCTTTATCCACCTCTTCGTGAGCTCAATCACATGCCTATAATTGAAATCAATAGAATCATTTTCATCTCTACCAATGTGTACATTGAGAATATTTTGGGTGTACACCTTCTCTTTATTTTACAATGGATCTAAGACATCCTCAAAAGCATGATCCCACACTTTGGGAGGGATTTTCACCTCTATTGCATCTCCAGCCAATTCAAGGGACATTATACAACAATCCAAAATCTTGACCTTGTATTCATTAATGAAATTGATCCAATGATCTTATATATAATGCTCATTCTTATAATGCCTTCCTACTATGTGGCCGAATGTCTGAATGGGGTCAAACCCAGGCCTTATTAACTTGAATTCCTATAGAGGACACTCATCCCACTCTAGCTATATGGATATGCAGACCTTTATGTCTTATAAATAGTGGGCCCCTATATATATAGGGAAGTCCCAACAGTACTTATTTTTCAACCTGATAACCTCATAGGCATCTGAGAGTTGCTTGCCTATCTCCAGTAACACAATTATATTTGATGGATAATGCGATAAATTCTTGGGATTAATGGTACTCCTAGCGACCCATATATAAGTAAAATTTATGTATTGAATGTAGTAAGCACCTAGGGCTCACACCTTGTCCGCAACTTCCTCCAAGAGACTCTTGGTGTAATCTCCCTCAATGGACCCGATGATTGCAAAGACAAAAGCGTTGTTTATAATTTGATACTCTAGGATGTCAACTTTCAATTTTTCCTTACTCAATAGTTGAGGGTATATAATGTATGGCCATGCATTTTGGTCATTTAATAACCCTCTCTTGCTGAGCCCTAGATAGTTGGCTCTAGAAGCTAGGATATAGACTATATAATATGTCATGTAGAACCTAGGGCCGTGCTTTACCCGCCTCAACTACAAATTCAAGTTGTCACTCAGTATTGTTCCCCAATTGATTCTGACCCTTCTCCCTTTGATCTTCTCTATGATGTGGATCATCCAAGATTCCAAATGTTGTGCTTGGAGGATACCATACACCCGGCTCAACATTGCTACTACAACCTTTATGTCATCATTCATGTAACCTCTCATCATATCAATTCTTTCTAGCTTATTCTTTGAGAGCTGTTGGATGAGATATTCTTTATTGACAATGTCACGGGAATCCAAATTATTACTCTCAAACCACATCATACCTCTCTCCTTGACAATCAAGTATATGTGATAGACTCCTTTATGTAGATGGAAAACATATTTGATAATGTTTGGTCTTAGATCCAACAAAATATCTCTGACCACGTTATTCACCACCTTTTCATTTGAGATGTAGCGATTAACTAGGTTCATAATTAAATCCGGTGAAAGGATGGAGACTAGATGGGATGCTACATTTACCAGACCCACCAAGACCATTGCGGTGCAGTCTGAAAATCTTCCTGCCATACTTGCACAATGTCTTAGGAACAAATCCTAATCTAGGTACCCAATGTGAGTATCTATGATCTTAACATTTAGGTTCCCCACCTTTGTGGGGGTGTTGTACCCTTTGAAGCGGTACTTCATCGGTAGATTTGTTGTCTTTTCTGGCATTCTGCATGCAAATAATGCTGTCAACTATCCACTATTGAAAGCAGAAAATAAATTTGTTAATCTAAAGCTAAACAAAGAAAGAAAACCCCCAAACTAGAAAGAAACTCTAAAAAAATAGAAAAATAAGTGAAAAATGAAACCCATGGACTCTTTGCAGTCTGAGAACATGCTCGGGGTGCAAAATTCCGATACCACAAAGTACTGAAAAGTTATTAAATCTTTGGCGTATCGGAGTCATGAAGTTATTTCAGCATGCGAAAGAGCAAAAGTGTGAAACTACGAAGGGGGCTGAGGAGTTAGTCGACTTTTGAGGCCCATGGTTCTTCACAGTTTCAAAGTATTTGGGTGAATAAGGTTTTTTGGTGTGCACAACAACAAAACATGAAGATCACTGCCTTATGATATGGCAAAAGCCAAGCTAGGGTGAGACTTTCAGAGTTTTAGAATCTGAAACTTTGATGATCCTGAATGATAGATGAAAAAACCCTAAAACTCTAAACAACGCAACAAAACCTAACCTAAAATGCTAAACAACACAAACCCCTAACCTAAAATGCTAAATGACGCAAACCTTAAAAAAGATGAGGGAAGACATGAAGGAAAACTAAGGAAACAAAAAAATATGCAAAACCTTACCTAAAAGGCGATGAAGATGGAAGATAAATATGATGATCGAGCCTCAAAACTGCTGATGAGTGCTAGAATGATTCACAATATGGGTGTAATAGAGTGATGAAGAAAAATCACTGGAGGCCTCAATCATTGTGATTGAAGCTCTAAAAGATTAATCGTAGAATAAGAAAAAAACCCTGAAAACCCCCTTTTATAGGCCGAGACTGTGCATTGACGTCATCAAGAACATCAGAGTGTCAGATTGTGAAAGTATGAAACCCTAATCCTAAATTCTGAACTTGGTACTTGGCCTTTCAGTATTTCAGAGGTATTGGGACGTGCGAAACACTGAAAGTATGAACGGGCGAAAAGGTCCAACAAATAGACACTTCATCCTTTTAGTGTTTTAGAGGTATTGGAACCTATGAAACACCAAAAGTCTAAAAGGGCAAAAAAGACCAACAAATGAACACTTCGACCTTTTGGTTTTTTAGAGATCTGGGGACCTGTGAAACACTAAAAGTTCTAAAGGGTGAAAAACACTAAGTCTTAAGGACTTAGTGGAAAAAACAAACAAAAAGAGAACAAAAGCTAAAAGAAAAAATGGATAGGAGGGAAAAAACAATAGAGAATATAAGATGATACCCAAGTATCATGATCCTCCTAAAGGGCTCTCAAGCCGAGTCACTGGATACTCGGTCCTTCTTAACCTAGGAAACTCTAAACCCAAAAAAATGAAAAAGGACAAAGTCCCCAAAAAAGAAGGGGGGGCCCATTAGGCCAAGGCACCCGAATGGGCATGTGTTGTGGAGCCACAACATGCATCATGAAAAATACTCAATCATTCAAATCCATCATAACCATTATATTTTCCAGATGATTTCCATCACACTTGAAGAACACTGTCAACAAGTCTCTGAGATCATAATATTATACCTTGTGAACCTCTAAAGTACAAAACCTACGAGTTGAAGACACTAGAGTATGTCTCCTACACACTCCTAGGTTTACTCCATGAAATTATCATTCTGTTGAGCACACTAAACCTTTTTATGTCTTCCTGTTGGCACAGTCTGTCACCATGTCTGTCAGTTACTTCTGATAGTTGGTTACCTATACAAATCATCATTAAACCTTATGTAATTTTGGGTGAACATAATAAGAATCTTCAACATTCTTCCTCTATATGCGTGACTTCTTCTCTGCAATATACGCTTCTCACTGAACCTTTTACCATTTTTCTCTACTGACTAACTTGCAACAACTAAGTTAGCATCAAGAAAATAATTATTCTGATTACTTCCCATGATCAATCCTTTTGCTATGTTGACATTAGTGCCAACAAAACCATCATCCATATTTTCCAATATACCAAGAAATCTTCCCCTTTGGCATTGATGACAACATGTAATGTGAAAAGTAATTAATACAATAAAAAATAAATAGTCTTACTCCTAGAAAGATAATCAATAGTACTACCATCAATATCCTACATTATCTTTCAGAGTATCTCTAATATCACTTCTTCTGCTCCCTTTGGGAACATGCTTTACTTGGTTCCAATAAGATTACATATTCTCCTCTTCATCAACTTCTCCCCCTTGAGTACACACCAAATATCTTAGGTCACTTATTTCTTATGTGCAAGTATACATAAACTTGCATCTCTCATCTGATCAAATTCCTTCTTAGCTTCTCCTCTAATATCTTATTTTATCTTAGTTGTCTTCCACAATTGCTTCTCTTTCCCTTCATACCTAATAGATTTTTCACATCTATTTCTCTCCCCCTTTGACATCAATGACAAATGTGTATCATTAGTTATTTTAACACTTTCTTTATCATGCTAATGCCAGGTTCCTTTTCCTTCTCTTCTTCTACAACCTTGTCAACCTCATCTTGCTTTCTTTTACTTACATATATCATATTCACTAAACACATTCAACTTTTTGTTTTATAGTTTAACAACTTGTCCTTCTTTTATTATACATACACACTTCTAAGACATTCATAAACCAATCAAACACTTAGCTTACTTATTTATACAATCCCTTGTAGATTCCTACAAATTCTCACCTTCAAATTAGATAACTCTCCCTCACCATTATTACTACTCCCCCTGAGTAGTAACCTTCATACATCAATCCAACTTTAATGATATTTTCATGTGTCTCTTTAGGACTGATGCATCCTTTTGCATCTTAGTTTTGAGTGGGAGGGGTAATGACCCTTAACTTGCCTCTAAGATACTCAAATGTCTCTTCAGGAAAATGCTTAGAAAAGATATCAGCAATTTGTTCCTTGGTGGCTATGTATTCTAGTTTTACTTCCTTCTCAATTAATTTCTCCATTAGGAAATGAAACTTGATTGAAATGTGCTTTGTCTTTGAGTGTATCACCAGATTCTTTGAGATATTTATAGCACTTGAGTTATCACAATAGATAGTAACGTGTTCATCAAGGATAATTCCAATATCAAATAACATTTGTTTCATCCATATTACTGTTGTCAATCAGGATTTTACCTATAGCGAAATGCAAAATTCAGCTATCCTGTTGGAACATTGAGATTCTCTCAGGCTATGGGTATCCTATGGCGATAGAAAATCTTCAGGATTCAAAGGGTGGTTCCTTTTGTAACCACCTAAACCAAATTTGAACAGGGAAAGGGATATAAGGATGCTTGGTAAAAATGAATCTAACTCTAAGGTGATACACCAAAAAATGAATTGTGTTATGCAACCTGCCCTACTCACAAAACCTTCAAAAATAACATTGAAATTGTCACAAACCAACTAAACATGAGATACATAAGTATTTATTATAAAGGATTGAATCTAATGACTCCATGGAGGAAAGCCAACTGGTTCTCTTAGCTTCATAACATTAGAATCAACTAGCTTAATGCAAGACTTGCACCTGACATATATCTTATGATATCAAATCGTGATTGAATGAGACAAATTAAAGGAAAACATTCACAAAAATTCATCAAATCATGCAACCATGACAAGACCACAAAAGTATTAAGAAGGAAATCCATTGCTATATTACAAAAAATGAAGAATTTTTGTTGCTACAAAACCTAGAAAATGAGACTCAATACAAATTTGAAACATGTTAGAGTCAGAGGTACAAGACTTGTCTCTGGAAAAGAATGAGAACCTCCCTAAAAGAATGCAAAATAAAGCCTTATAGAAAGGCTTGCATCAAATCCAAAGTCAACTGTTGAAGGAACTGAACTAGAACTCTAATTGATCATGGAATTGCAAGTGAACTAAACTCCATCTCCTTTTCTCCTTCCAATCCTCAAAATATCTCATGGGGTCGGATGGAAGAGAAAAGCCACAAAAATAGGACATGAACTGATACAAAGACATAGTGAACTTCTTGAAAACCCATCTCAATTGATAACTAACCCATGAAGGACTCCAAACTGTAATATAATTGCCTATAACTGCTCCAAACAATCCTCAAATGTGAGAGAAAATGACAACCCCTCCTCCAAGGCATATAAAAACTCAAACAGACTCCACTTCAAATATCTAACTTCTTGTATTGCATTAAGAAATAATAATTAATGACTAGTGTCTCATAATTTTGACAACTAGTTATTATTATTCACAATGTGGAATCATGCAATTTATTTTCCTTATTTTATTAATTATTACTTTTTTAATATATTTCATACTTTTTTTTTGATCGGTGATACGCTTTTGATTGGAGTGATAACCAGTGAGGCCACAAATCTGGACGACCTCATCCCCATGCAACCAACACATCAGACCCGCAATCCAATGAGCTCAATAGGGACACTGACCCGGGTCGTCCGGGTTTGTGAGCGCACCAAGACCAACGAGGGTCTGATAACTAGATCATGAACACCACTATCTCCAACCTCCTCCATCACAAGAATAGTGCACTCCCTTGTCAACGATCCTTTTCGACTCCTGTGACTGCTATGCATTGCATACGTCGAGTGTTGCCTGTGAAATTTGAACCATGAATTATGTTAACCAACAATTCCTTTCGACTGCTATGCCCAACATAGACTGTCTCGCTTGATTTCACTTCCCATGGTTCGAACATTGAACCTCCCATTTATTGGAGCTCGCAACCACCGCTACATTGTGAGCTCATACTCAATATATTTCATACTTATTAAATAGTACATATCACTATTTAATAGTTATTAAATATATTAAAATGAAAAGATGTAATAATAAATAAATTGTGTTTCACTTCTCTTTTTTCCTTAACATTTTGATTTATATTTAATAAATAGTTTTAATAGACTATTTAATAAATACAAGTCAAAATATTAAGTGGAATATGAAATTAATACAAAGTTTTGAACGAAATAGCCAATGAGCTATTTTCGTAAAAATCCCCACACAAATGCATAAGTCCACAAAAGTGAGATATTAGGCTCAACAGTCCTAATCTCCATCTTAGTTTTCATTTCCCATTTCTGGCTTCTAGGCTCTGTTTGTGGCCGCCATAGAGGAAACTAGGGTTTAAATAGTTTGATGCCGCCATGAAGTTTGACTGTGGATCTTTTAGTGGGAAAAAATGCGAGTCACCATCTTCCCACAGGTACACCTTTATCACAAGAGTCCAAACTCGGCTTTTATAAAAACCATGAAGAAAGTACTCTAATTTTCCCCTGTATATCTGTCTCAAAATCTCAAATATCTCTATATCTATTAGCAATCCTGAAAATTTCTAATGCATTTGGCTTTGATTTCTCTGAGGAAATAGCTCGAGGGTTTTATTCCTTTGGTATGATTTGTATATGATTATTATCCTTTCATTATCAGCCACAACTTCTTGTATATTATCTTCGTCTTCGTCTTGTAGGAACAACACTTGTACATTTAACAAGAATAGTGAATTTAGGTTGGTGATAAAAAGATAATTGACCTGTCATCATTGTCAAATTTTAACATCCTTTCATGCTACCTCTTCTATTATTATTCCTATTAAGGAAGCCTACGACTAATCATTTACTGATGAAATAAGGCTACTATCTTTGGCTTAGTCTGTTCTCTGACACTGAGTGTATCATTCTAGATTGTGACACCTTCAAGGAAAGCAAGGACAGTTTTAATACTTTTTTGACCAAAAATTCGTGGGTTGATCTTTTCAATGAGGGGACGGTTGAGCAGGTTGAGCAGTTGGGGGCACTCGTCGTCAAGCTTCGCAAGAAAAGGGTGGAAATGAAGCGTGTGAGACAATTTGTCCCATAGGCTATATTTAGCCTCGCTGATGTTAAGACTATTTTATTTCTTTTTCTTTCTTTCGTTGGTCACTGCTCTTAATAATTTCTTATCTCCTCATTTTAGAATAAGTGCCCTATTGAAAAAGATAATATTGGTGACTCTTAGTAACATTGCATATGGAGTATTGAGTTACAATGCTACATTGTTGTTCTTTTCTTTCATTGTACAAATGATGATGCCTTTTTGGAAACCTCATGGTACTCATGTTTTACAAATGACACAATTATTATCTGGTACTACCTGTAAGTGATCATGCATCTCATATCTGTTGTTCCTTTAGAGTTTTGCAACTCCATATAAGACTATTTTGTCATATATTTTGTTGATGTTATCTTTGACCGTCTCTTGAGAAATTTGTATCATGTATTGCTTAAAGAATGTACTCGCCATCATTTTAAATCCCTCTTTGCATTAGATGTATCCATTGTCTTTGGAGATCAATGCTTTCATCAATCATGCAACTCCATTTAAATGTGCTTGTTACATTGTTGTTCCAAACATTTTGTACATCCTTGTATTTTTGCCCATTAAAAGATGTTCATATTCTGCTTATTCCACTATGGTTCTATATCAGTTCTTTATCAAAAATTACATTGAGACTATGGTGATAATCATAAACTTACCATGTTATAATCTTGGAATTTTTTGTTTCCAGTTTCTTATAACTGATCACATAACCTATTGGATTTTTATACCATCTTTATGACATTTGGAGCCGATTATCTTTGAACACTTGATGTTACAATGTGCCCTTTTCATTAGCTGATCTTTCCTTTAACATGTACTCTCTATAACTATTGCATTTTGTTTGAGCTCTGATGCCATTGAAGGTCTGGTGCACATGAAGCTTATACAAACATGCTCACTATTTTGGAACTGTAGCTTCACTATCATTTTCATGCTTTTGATTATTTTCTTTTGCTTGGGAGCATAGCCCCTGAAACTTTAATCATTGTAAGAACAAGGTACAATGCATATTCACTGCTTCACCATTGACATATGAGTGCCTCTTCTTTCATATGCCCTATTACCTGGAGGCTGGTCTCTATTATTTCTCTCATTATTTGTTTTCTTGGAAATGTATTTACTTCATTTTGTCATTGTTCACATACTTTGAGGTAGAATTCTATTAACACATGCCTGAAACTAGGCCTCCATGCCCTGTCACTATTTTATTATTGTATTGGATTAAAAATAACACAGCCTTTGTAACTCTCTCTTCCTTTGATCAATTGATAGTAGTAATTTTTTGCTGCTTCTCTTTTGTGACTGGACTGTACCTTTTAACAATACTCTAACTTTCACTTTCCTATGACATGATTCCCTTTTGTCTGTACTATATGTTTTATTATCTTTGCATCATTTGAAGCATATACTTGGTTGTTAGGGTGCTTGGTGTCACTGTTTTATCCTCCAACTTTATACATTCATATGGCTATGAATCTTTGTAGCTGAAAGTTGTCTTTCTTTGATGAACTACTGCTTATAACTGATGTTATTTGATCCTTATTACATGTAATCCATGTTTTGTGGCCTTGGGATATATAACAATGAAATAGATTACATCCATCCTTTGCACTACAAAAGAAAATGCATCTTTAATAATTCAATCAAGAATTCATTGATGAGAGCAACAAATTAAATGAAAGAACCTTTAACTGTCACAAGAACTCCTTGTTTCGTATTCATGTTGTCATTTTGTTCATGCTTTCTCCTAAAATGGATGTCCTTTCTTGTTATCTGCTTCATTAATGCTCATTATTGATTGCTTTTCTGATCATGATGTGCAACATATATCTGTACCTGCACGTTTAAACAACTCATTAGATAAAACATGAAACTTAGATTTGTTTATGTCCTTTTCTTTTCTGATTACTCTGATGATGTGGCTGAATGCACTTGTATAGTAGCAATCAATTTTTTGGATAGGGTTAATATCATTCCATTTCTTTGTCACTCTGGCTAACATCATGCTTTATCACTTTGCAGGTACTTAAAGACATTGTACAACCCTTAGAAGACAGTTGATCCAGATGCAACTAAATCCATCATTACTTCAATCCTCAAGCAATGTCGTATCCTCAACCCTCTCCTTAATCTTGACTTTTGTTCTTTGTTACTTTCTCTTGTACATCCTGTTAGCTCCTTTTCTTGCTGACATAAAAATACTCTCAAAGAGATTTCTCTATTTATCCCAGACACTAACCAAGTAAGATATAGAATGACAGAGACAGGGTTTTTAAACCCTCTGCACTTTGAGCTCCATAAACTCAGGTGGGAATACCCTTCCAACTCAGAATAATCAAATCACTAAATTATCCTAGTAGAACATGAATGGAATTATAGGGATTGACCACTGTAATATTTATTGGACACATCTGATATAAAGGTAAATATCAATTTTGATAATGATAGTCACTTAATTCAGTGGAAAACAGACCAGTGCTTAAATCGTAGGGCATGGAGTCACTTCTGAATAACTTTAACCAATTTGCTCATGAAAAAATTTAAAACAACTACAAAATCTGGCATAAACACAGATATACCTTATATATCTATCCTCGCACATATAAAAAACTAATTCATCAAATTCATTATAAACCCTAAATCTTACTGATAATAATCCTAAGGCAATTTTAGTCTTTCCTTGAAAGAACCCTAAAACTATTTCAAAATCTGCCTAATAGATGTATAAATTGAACATTCCTTGAGCATTCAATTTACATAAAATTCAAAAAACCATAATGAAGACAAAATACTCATCATATGTTCCAAAAACTATTGATGGATTTCATTTTGTATTCATAATCAGAATTGCTAATACATTCAACAGTAATTTTAGAACCCTAAAAATGTATTGGTCTTAAACCAGAGTTTGTACATTTTAACTTGTACTTCCAAATGAAAAATGGCTATCCTCTTCCGAGTAGTCTTGGAGTCCTTTATAACTAAGGATGCAACAAGCTACGGACTACATGGGAAGGATTTACAAAATCTTTTTCAACAACACTTTTGCAGTTAGCATAAAAACAAAAGTTGTAACAAAAAACAGGTGGCAAAAGTTGGCGAAGTCTGAACAAGGTTTGCTGTTACAGTTTGACAATATCCTCTTCACCCTTTTAGCTTCACTTCCCACCTATTTACCTCTTTGGTGGTGGGCCAATCAAATGTCTTTACCTGTTCTAGATTTCCCACAACTTCTGTCCATCTGGCATCAATGGTTGTTCTAGCTTCTGAAACAAACTTTGCCATATCTCTCTCAACCTTGAAGAGGTTGTCAATTAGTTCATTGCAATATTCAGCATTGACATCCTTCTCTAGGCGTTACTTCATCTCCTCGTCCATAAATATCCTGTCAAATCCATGTCCAATCGGATTGTGGCTTCAGAATGCCAACTTCATCATATATCTTTGGGATCAGGGGAGGGCATTGGTCACCAAATAGTTGCAATTTATTATTTATTAAGTCAACCTTACCATTGAAGAAGCCATATGTACTATTCACCTCATTGATCATTTCAATAGTATCTGTGATTTTATCAGGAAAGCCATCACTGTATAACATGGCTGTCTTCAATTTGTCCATGAGCCTGTCTCTTCCTGACCAAGTCTTAAATATGAGCTTCAAGAATGTCATAGCTTCAACAGCTATCTTTGATGCTTCTTGCAATGATCCATACAATGTATATACTATGCCAGTCTTTTGTTTCAAAACATCAATTCAATGTTGCAATATAGACAATATAACAGACATGACATTTACACTCTGTTCCTATGATAATTCTTTGGGTTGGCCTTCTGCCAATGCTGAAATCTCCCTTTATTTTAGTGGCAGTGTCTGTTTCAACTTTTGCTATTTCCTGAGGGACTGGAGTCTTCTCTCTCTTACTCTCCACTAATTCATCCTTTAATTTGTCAATATGTTCCTCCAGGGTGTGATTTTGAATTACAACTTCTTCATGATTTTTTGCCAATGCCATCATCTGGACAACAGTTATTTCATACCTTTTAGACAAGTCATCAACCTTTGCTAGGTTCATGAATGATACTTGAGTCATCAAATGAGCTATCTTTGTGTCACTGGTGTTATGTAGATTCCAAATCATCTTGTCTGCTCTCTTTTCCTCTCTTATGGTCATGACTAGAGGCTTTCTTGTAGCAGGGGCCACTGACCAGATAGCTAGAGTCTTGGATTTAGGATCAAATCCTGATCCTTTCAGAACTTCATCCATCTCGAACTCTGTTTTTAATAGGGGATCTTCTTGTCTCCTAATCTGATCGATGACAAATGTGGACTATAAGTCCCAACCGGGCATCAGCAGTACTCCACTGTTTTGTACTAGCAATCTGGCCTGGTCCACAGTGATTAATTCACTCTTAGGATCATAATCCTAGAGTGTCTTCACAATCTCTTCATTTTTGTCTACATTTTCTTCACATGTGGTTAGACTTTGTCTCAAGTCTTTTTGCTTCATTTTGATCAACAATATTTTGAACTCTTCACATTTTATGAATTCATCATCTTTCATGAATTCATTTGCTATCATTATCCTCTCATCAACTTCTCCAAACAATGTCATCTGATTATCCCCTCGACCTTCAGCTTGTGGATCTTTCTGCAATTGCCTTTTTAATTTTTTGAAATACTTGCCACGTCCTGTTATCACAGCCTTGGCCAAACTCTTCCTATCCTGCCCCCGCTTATGCTTTATTTTCTATTTTTTCTTGGGTGGCTCTCTAACAGAAGTAGCCTCTTCACCAATTTCTTCTTCTTCTTGGCTCTATTCCTCATGTTTTTCCTGATGTACCTATTGTTTTTCTTGATGTTCCTGGTCATGTAGTGCAACAGGAATTGGAGATCCTTGAGATCGTGCATCCTCAGCACTGAATTGTGGTACTTGTGCCATCAAGGTGTCATAAGATTTAAGCATTTCCTCCATTCTTTTCAAGTATGGAAGGTCAGGGAAGAAACCAGAAAAAGTCTTATCTGATTCCTTCCATTCAGCTTCTGCCTTAAGAAGATCATTCCATTTCCTTCTTCTCTCTTGGACTTCATCCTTTTCTAACTTGTTTCTTACAATGTCTTCCTCATCTAGAGGCTTGTGATCTCTGACAGTTACCTAGGAAACCATACCTTTCAGAGCTATTTTTATAAAATTTTCAGTGTCACAGAATCTAGCAACAACTATAGACATTCTATATTGTTTCAGAAAGTCATTGATCAAATCAAACACTCTTTTTCCAATAGAAAAATCAAAGGCCACCCATAATCTAGGGATAAAAGTACCCCTCCTGTTTCCTTCTAGGAACTCTTTATCAACCCAAGTAAGTTGCCAAACAAACTCTAAAAATGCAACTCTAAGAGGCACAAATTTAGGGAGGATATGAGGAGGTTGAGAACAACCATATACCCTAATGATAGTGAAATGATCAAATAAAAAGAAATCCCCCCAATTGTGGGTGATTGGCCACTTTTCAACAAATTGATAAGGCCTTATAATTATCCTAACTTCAACTGGCAATCTCTCCCTATCAACTCCTAGTAAATCAGAGATTGGATCTACAATCCAATTAGAGAAACATACAAAAGATGAATTTATAGAGGAACTGTCCCATAGCAGGGTCCACCTTTGAATCGACATGCTGAAACCATATTATGAATCAAACAGTTGTAGTTCTTTGTCCATGGAAGCCTTGTTGTAAAATAGAATCATAAGCATCAGATGAGAATAATGCTTGAAAGTTGGGACAGGGACATTATTTTGTATGTCTACCAGTGCTACGTGTATGGCTTCAACTAAGTACCCCACATAATCATAATTTGAATTGACCTCTGGATGCTGATTGTTCATAGCCATCGTTAGTAGGTCTATAGCGACAGTAGCATCCCCATCAAAACCTAACACCCTGCTCAGGCCATACACTGTGCATTTGACATAATGGTGAAAAAGGGATAAATCAAAAGGAAGCTAAATATTATTGGGGATTATCACCAGATTTCTTTCTACTCTAGGCATGAATCTAGGCATCTCATATTTCTTAATCAATTTCTCTCTCTTCTTATAGTCTGCCTTTATCTTGTCTAGGTCAATTTCTGTGCATAATGCACCAGTAATTCCAAAAACCTCCGCTATTGACCTCCTATTGATATGCACTAGGGCCTCCTTGTTCTTTTTTCTAATTACCCTAGCTACTGGGCAGTAATTCTTAGCCAACTCCCTGATTAATTCTATGTCCACATATATATCAGGCACAATTAATTTAGCCATGTTTAAATCCCAGGGATTACAAATTGGGACGACTTTAACTCTATTGTTCCAGAAATAATGAAATAGAGTATCACCCAAGTAGCCTGTAGTGATGGGATTTCTGCACTGACTCCATCTATCCTTCCACTCATCCTAGTTGGCATTGTTTGCATTTGATTTACCAGGAAGAAAGTAAAAAAATTCCTCTATATATTTCTTTGTGGCAACCTTCTTCTTTTCAGACCCCTGTGAAGCAGCACTGGTAGTAGCTTGACTCATCTTTCTTCTTCAAATTGCTATTTTAAAAAAACAAGCTCTGTCGCTCTTCACAGAAAATCTTGGAATGTAGACTTGAGAACTGTACAAAATCAAGCTCAATCATTCATATTTATAGCCATCAAATTGGCGTCTTGTCCACTTGAATGCCAAATTCTCGCACTTGCAGTGTCATGCAATCATCTCTCTGTAACTAATGCTGCCATTAATTCACACTGTTTGATCCCTACTAGAAAAGAGTACTCACTTTCCTCTTTTTTGCCTTCGTAAGCCATGAAATGAGCCACCTGTCAATTTGTCACCAACCCGCTGTACCTTGATTTTATTCAAAATTGTCCTTGCGAGTGAGCGACAAGACCTTTCCTTCTAAGCAGTCGTGCACTCGTGATCTCTTTTTGTCTAGGTTCATATGCTCTGTGACTAGGCGATGACCTAACTTGCAACTTCATCATTTGATAGTCGCACACTTGCTATCTCTTTATGCTTTGTCTTTATACCTCCGTGGGTGAGTGATGACTACTTTCATTATGCACTTTTACTCAGTCGCTCACTCGCGTTGCAAAATATTTTAGTTCATAAGCATGAGCGATGACCTTTTTCCACCATAGTCGCATACTCGCTACTGAGATTGCTTTATGAAATAATCCTTTGCAACTGAGCGAGCGCCTTTCAATCCTCTTCATCACGCACTCGCGGGCTTGAAAACTTAACTAGCACACTATCTGTGAGTGAGCGATAGCCAACATGCTTTCTCAATCACACACCCGCCAGGGCTTTCTCATTTGAATTTCTTCATGGGCGAGTGGGCAATAGCTTCTTATCTTTCTTTCATCGCGCACTCGCGAGCTTATCATTTGAAACAACGAACCATTGGCGAGTGAGAGAGAACAAAAATGATCACTTAGTCACGCACTCACGCACTTTTAAAACACTGAATACTTCCTGTGTGACTGAGCGACATGAACCATTTGATGATCAAAATATACTGTATCGCGTACTCGCACTGCACAAAATACAACAGTTAAGACTTGCGCGAGTGAACGCTACTAAAAATATGACTTCCTCGTGCACTTGCGGGTTCAAATGATATGCATAATAACTTAGCTCGAGTGAGCGACTAGACCTTCTCTTTCATCACTCGCTCAGTCACGGACCAAAAAGTGAAAGACCTAAGACCATCGCGACTGTGCGATACATAAAAACTTAACTCATTGCTGACTCGCTGAACCTTTTTCATAGAACTTGATCCCCCGCAAGTGAGCGACATACAAAATATTTCAAACTCGCTCAGTCACACACTAATAACCCGATTTCAAAATTACATCGCGATTAACACAAATTAATGACCAAGTCGCTCACTCGCACACCTAACTTGACTAAATGAGAAATGACCACGACTGCGCAATACACTTAAAATGACTCGTCGCTCACTCGCGCATCTAAAAAGACACTTTAAAAGATCAGTGCGAGTGTGCGACTAAAGCTTTAGAACAAGGCAATTTGAAGACTTAACCATAAATTTGATTTTTGACATGAAAAGATATGGATTTTGAATCAAAAGACGCGGGAAAAATTTCCAAAGCATGGAAATTTGAAAATTTTGATATGCAGTGTTAACACATCCTTTTCTACACTATTTTTGAGAGCTTATTACATGGCTTGTGTGGAATCATTGTGTACTCTCTTCCTTTGTAAATGAGAATGAAAGAGTTTATATTGCAAATGTTCTTATAATATTCTTCTTTGTAACACTTTGCATATGAATGCATAAATTATTTCATAAATGAAAATAAATGTTTCTTTCCTTTCTGCATTTTTTTTTAAATTTCACCTTTAAACAATCAATCTGAAATTAACTTTTTTTTAAATGAACCTAAAGTGTACCTTACACCTTATCTTATAAGCTACCTAGCTTTTCCAATTGAGCTAGATGGGAAAATTGGTAACAATTACTTGGGTGCAATTTATAGCCGCAACAACATATTCAACTTGAACCATGGAATGTGAAGTGCAACTTTGTTTCTTTCTCATTCAGGAGACTAGTCTACTTCCTAAGAAACAGGCTCCACCACATGTGCTTTTCCTATCATCAATATCTCCTGCCTAATCCACATTTGTATAAGCACACAAATTAAAATATTTCCCTTTAGGATACCATATCCCAAAGTCAACTGTCCCTTTCAAGTATCTAAAAATTCTTTTGACTGAAATTTCATGATTCTTCTTTGGTTCTGTTTGAAATCTTACAACCAAGCATACAACATTCATTATGTATGATCTAGTGTGAGAAACATATAATAAACCACCAATCTTTTATCTATACCTAGATTGATTCACCTTTGGAGTCTCATCTTCCTTTTTGAGTTTACATCCATTCACCATGGGTGTACATACTGGTTTTGCATCATCAAAGCCAAATTTCTTTAGTAGGTCCTTCACATATTTAGTTTGTGATACAAATATTCCTTCATCTAATTGGACAATTTTCAAGCCCAAGAAGAATTTAATTTCTCCTATCATGGACATCTCAAATTCATTTTGCATTTCCAAAGAAAACTCTTGACTTAGCTTGTCATTTCATCCAAAGATAATGTCATCAACAAAGACTTCAACTATCATTTTTTTCTCATTGTCAACCTTAAAGTATAAATTACTATCATCATTACCTTTGATAAAGACAAGATTGAGTAGATACCTATCCAATCTTGAGTACGAAGCTCTCGGAGCTTGTTTTAGTCCATATAGGTCCTTCTTCAATAGGCATACCATGTCCTTGTCCTATTGATCAATCAGTTGAAGTCCATCTGGTTGTTCAATGTATACTTCTTCCTCTAGTTCTCCATTTAAGAAGGATGATTTGACGTCCATCTGGTAAACTTTGAAGTTCTTATGAGCAACATATGAAAGGAATAGTCTTATTGCTTTCAATCTCGTCATAGACGAAAGTTTCCTCATAGTCAATACCTTCCATTTGATCATATCCTTTGTAGACTAATCCCTTTCTTTATTCCTCACAACCCATCTTCATTTAGCTTATTTTTTCATACCCATTTGGTGTCAATTATATTTTTGTCTATAGGCCTAGGGACAAGTGTCTAAGTATTTTTTTCTCAAATTGTGTCAATTCTTCTTACATTGTTTTGTACCAATTTTCATCCTTGCAAGATTCCATCACAACCTTTGGCTCAACTTGTGAAATGAGGCATATTTTTTCATCAACAATTATTCTTCTTGTCTGAACACCCTTGTTTCTATGTCTAATGATTTGATCTTTAGAAATATTTAATCTAACATACCTTGGTTTTTTGGGTCTTGCTTCAACCTTTTTCCCTTCATCTTCTTCACTAGTGTATGCTTCATCAATTTGATTCACAATCCCTCCTTGTACTTCACCCTATTCTTTTTTTATTATGATCGTTCGAGTCATATTCTCCTAGTTTGGACAGACTTGCAATACTTTCATCTACTTTCACATTTTCACTTTCTACTATTCTTCTTAGCCTCTCGTTGTAACACTTATAGGCATTGATCTTTGTAGAATATCCAAGGAATATGCCTTCATCACATCTTGCATCGAAATTTCCAATATCCTCATCTCTCTTGATATAACATTTACTGCAAAAGATTATAAAGCATTTTACATTAGGAACATTTCTACACCAAAGCTCATAAGAAGTCTTACCTGTGTCACCTTTTAATTTTACTTTATTGCAAGTGTATATTGAAGTTTCGACTAATTCTTTCCAAAACACCTGCAAAAATTTCCCTTCCATCATCATAGTCCTTGCAATATCAAGAATTGATCTATTCTTTCTTTCAACAACTCCATTTTGTTGTGGCGTCCTTGGGGTTGAAAACTGCCTCTTGATTCCATGTTTTTCACAAAAGGATTTGAAATTATTTGATGTGAATTCACCTCCTCTATCTGATCTTAGAAAATTTAATTTTAATCTTGTCTCAGTCTCGACCATATTTTTAAAGATCTTGAACTTGTTAAGTAAATCTAACTTTTCTTTCAGAAAGGTTACCCAAACCAGTCTAGAAAATTCATCAATCAATAGCATAAAATACCTATCACCTTTCATGCTTCTTGTTCTTGTTGGTCCACACAATTTAGTGTGAACTAAATCAAGAAAACCATTTTAATTTTCACTTTTAGAATAAAATTTAGATCTTGTTTTCTTACCTAGTTGGAAATGCTTGCATGTAGTATTGATCGACTTCTTCACTTTAGGTAGATCTCTAACATCATGCTTGGAACTCAATGTTACAATATTTTCAAAGTTCACATGACATAACCTCTTATGCCACATCCAAATTTCTTCAATTTGTGCAATCAAGCAAGTATTTTGACCACTATTTAAATAAAATACATTACCTTTGGTTTTTGACCCAGTAGCAATATCTATTTCACAATCATTCACAATCTTGCATCTATCTTCTTTGAAATGCAATCCATAGTCTTTATCCATTCATTGTCCAACACTGATGAGATTATGCTTTATACCCTCTACATACAAAACATCTTTTGTAGTAGTCTTTCCATCCAAGGAGATAGATCCCCTTCCTCTGATTATACCACCTAATTTGTCTCCCCATCTTACCATTCCACCATCATACCTTTCAAAACTTAAAAAATTATCCTTGTCACCAGTCATATGATGAGAGCACCCATTGTCAATAATCCATTCATCCTTTTTCATAACTTGGGAAGCTAATTCCTTTACCGCAACACCACTTTTAGTATAATTATTGGGCACAAAATCCCTTTAATCATATTTATCATCTTTGATAACAACATACACTTGCTTATCATTACTCTTGTTATCATTAGATTCATCATCAATGTCTCCATCCTCATCTGCAATGTGACAACATCTTTTCTCATATTTAGACTTATCATACCTGTGCTTAGGGAATCTTTTCAGACATCTAGGAGCATAATGTCTTATTTTTTTACACCAAAAAAATTTAAAAGGAATTCTTCCTTTGTACTTACCTAGATCCTTTTGTCAGTCTCCTTCCACCTAGTGCTTCCAATATTTGAATCTCTCTTTCTTCTTCTTCAATCTCTCTCATCTCCTTTATACACTTCGACACCCTTATTGTGGACCCTTCAACTTGGTCTGATCTATGCATGTCTCTCCTTGATGTAATTTCCTTGAAAGTTGATTCAAATTTGGGTAGAGAATCACTAAAGTCACTCATTTTGAAGGCAGATAACTTTCCAACCAATGTATCTCTTGTCACAACAACAACAGTTCTCATTTCTTCAATGACAACAACTTTTATCTTGTATGAAGGAGGCAAAGAACTCAATACCTTTGATACAGTCTCTCCTTCATCCAATACACCACCAACACATATGATACTACAAACTAACTCATTTATCTTTAACATATAAGAGTTAATGTTCTCATCTTCAGACATTCTCAAAGATTCATACCTTCCTTTTAGGATTTGTAACTTAGCTTTCTTGACATATGCATCGCCTTCATGAATAGTCTCTAGCTTTGTCCTATCTCATGAGAAGTTTCTAACTCCATTACATGTGTATACTCTGTATCTGATAGAGAACTTAGAAATGATTCCTTTTCTATGATGTTGTACTCAAACTGCTTCTTCTCATATGGTGTACCCATAGATAGACCCGTAGGAGTATAGGAGCTCTTTGTGATGGTCCAATTTTCTTCTCCAATGCACCTTAGATGAGTGATCATCCTTCCTTTCCATATAGGGTAGTTTGTACCCTAAAACCTAGGACTGTACTTCTTGTAAGTATATTTATCTTATCTCCCTCAAGCTATTAGGCTTCCTTTAAGGGACTAAATCTCTAGTACCAATTGTTAATATCATGGCAATGAACAACTAAGAGGGGGGAGTGAATTAGTTGTTCCCAAAAGCATAAACTTTAAACCATTAAATCTCAAAACCCTCTAACTTGTGTACCCTTAAATCTAATCGGAATAAATGGAGTATGAAATACACATGCATACATAAATCATAAATAGATCCACTCAAGTTCACACAATTTTTATCGTGGAAACCCTATTAGGGGAAAAACCACTGTGGGGATGATTACCCACAATAAGAAAATACCTTGTTAGAAGTATAACCTTATTATAATATATGGGGAATGCACATGCATTTAGGATCACTTATCAAATGAAAATCCTCAGGCTATAATCCTTAGGAAGGTTCACTACCTTAGAATCTGATCACTACAATGATCCATATAAGTTTTTGTGAACTATGTAAGTGACATCTACCTCATGTCTGATACATCTCCAATGTAGAATAATGTAGATATCTATTCAACCCCTTGTTGAAAAACTTCTGATTCCCACTAAATCAAGATCTCCCTTCTCTATCCACCTCTAGCATCTGCATTCATGATCTACACCTTGAATTTTCCCTAATTTATCATTTTATACCAAGAACTAGGTCGACAAAAACCTAATTCACTATTTCTTCAATCAAAGTGCCATATTTCATGATTTAAACCCATCTCTAACTTCTATTTCATAGCCACCATTTATAACCACCACCTCAAGATCATAAATATCCCATATTTCACAATTTAGCACTTACACAACATGATTTATCAACTAAGTCAACCAAGAACACGGACAACAATAAATATATTACCATTGACCAAAATCTCCACCAAAATGATCCTTTAGATCCATGTGTATCACTACCTCATCAAGCACATACTTCAAGAACATCTTATAACATGATGAAAAACACTCAATCATTCAAATCCATCACAACCATTAGATTTGCCTGCCCATTTCCATCACACTTGAAGAAAAATGTCAACAAGTCTCTGAGATTGTAAGATTAAGCCTTGCGAACCTCTAAAGTATAAAACCTCTGATTTGAAGACATCTCAGTATGTCTCTTATACATTACTAGGTTCGATCCATGAAATTCTCACTATGTTGAGCACACTAAACCTTTTTCTATCTTCTTGTTGGCATAGTCTGTCACCCTATCTGTCAGTTACCTTCTGCTACTTGGTTACCTATACATCATCATGAAACCTTTTGTAACTTTGGGTGAACATAATAAAAATCTTCAACATGCTTCCTCTACATGCGCGACTTCTTCTATACGATATCTACTTCTCACCAAACCTTTTACCATCTCTCTCCACTGACTAACTTGCACTAGTTAAGTTAGCATCAATTAAATATTTCTTCTATATACTTCCTCTGATCAATCCTTCTTCCATGTTGACATCAATGTGAACACAACCATCATCTATCTTTTCCAATTTGCCAACAATCCCTTCTAAGGGAAGTTATTAATAAAATGGAAACATCCCTTCCCAAGTTCATAATTCTCCATGCACTCATCCTTGAATAAAGAGATTTATTTGAATCCAAAATTATCGTCGACCTCAATAAGTCATCCTTCTTTTCTCCCTGAAATGCAACCCAAACTAACTTTATAATATGCTCAGAAGCTTCCTCTCCTGTCTCATCTGGATCCTCCTCTTCTTTCTCCTCCATTTTTTTTCTATTGAGTATAATTTATAAACAACATTCACATCAAAATTATAATGTTACCCGAGAGTTATTATCACCATAAAAAGATAATTTTTCAGTCACTGAGAACAATATAAAAAATAAAAAATAAGAGATCTATTAAGAGTATTAACATGCTGTAAAAAGAGACTATTTCATTTGTTGATTAGAATTAATTGTTCTTGAGATCTACCCAAGTTGTCCATTCTTTTTCACCTTCCATCCACTTTAGGATCTTGTCATTATGAATGTGAATGCTATACAGATGTGTTGGCTGTGGAATCCTAGGTAATTGGTGAGCATCTGATGGAGGAACAACACAAATAGGAATCGATTGTATAGGAATGATACTATCTCCCTTTGCAATATCCAACATTTCATGCAGGCTTTTTTTAAGTTTGTTCAGTGCTTGATCACAAGTAGTGGTCCTTGAATGGTTCTACTCAGTAATGTACCCATATGCAACCTCTTTCTTAAGCATATGAGCAACACCATCATTCAAGAGGTCAACCAATTTATTTTCTTCAATCTTCAAGATCATGGTCACCTGCATAGAAATATCATGTTGTATATGAGCCTCCGAAGAGACTCAGTAAGGTATCTTTCTCTTCTTTGAAACATGTCTTCATTATGTAACTTCCAAATGACCCATAATATCGCAATGACCACTGAAGACCAAAAATAATTCCAACATTTTTTAAAGCCCAATAAAGAAATGGATAAGATATGCATGATATTGAAGTTATGGTGTAATCTCAAACCAAAAATACCCCAGACCTCTTTGGAAAACAAACATTCAAAAAATATGTGAATAATAGACTTAATGCCTTTGTAACAAGAGCAGATATTAATGTCACCATTAGAATTTTTAACTAGTTATTTATGAAAGAAGAAAAGTCACTTGAAGCATGATGTTTTGACTGAAAAGGTCTATGCCACAAGGAAGAAAGGTTATGTCTCTATTCAATAGGTTATAAGTTCATATTCTAGCAGGAGTTTATATGATCATAAATTCATGGCTATCAGTGAGGAACTTATAAATGGTCTTGGATTTAGTGTTGGGAAATTTGGTACTGTAGATGCCTAAAATCGTCCCTTAACATTATAATTATTTAATTAATTATATATTGTAAGATAAGAAAATGGAATGATGTGACTAAAATGTAATAGATAAAATGGGTAAGGTATAGAAATGATTGATTTGATTTATAGATTGTTTGTGGATTGATTATCTTGAAATGTAAGGTGTTAATGTGTAGATTGTTCTTTGAATTACCTAGATTGTATTGGATTCTTTTAAGCTTGATTGAATTGAATTGATTATGTAATGCAATTGTGATTAAGGAGAAGATAAGATGTTCCTTTTCAACTCCCAAATGCACAAATGTGAGATCCAAGTTGATCAACCCAAGAGAAGGGTTAATGCACAAATGAATCAACTATTTGGAAAGGAGAATAACAAAAGAGATACCTTAAATTCTGTAATTTATATATACAGAAATGATCTATGACTGTAATTGAAAAGATCTGAGAAATGCACTAACTTTGAAATATTGCAGATCAAAGAATGCTATTTTCTGAGGTCTGTAGACTGTTTCTGGAAAAACTGACAGTTGATACCGAACCGAAATGCAAAGATGAACAAAACTCAGAAATAATTTTCCGTTCCGATGTTGTCTTATGAAAAAGGTCAACCTTGACCCACAAATGTCAACCCTGACCCAATAATGTCAACCCTGACCTGCACAGATTCGAAAGTGACTTTGTTCACGGATCCCGAAAGTTTGTCGAAAAGGGTATCCAGATCTGGGTTCAAATCCACAGTTCTATACCTGTACCTGCAAGAAAAAGGAGATTGTTTTGTTGTGGGGAAGGGGTTTGCCTTGGTCAAACCCTGATTTAGGAATTAACCTTGAAATCAATAAATTACAGAATGCTAATATGTATTAGAATTGAATGTAACAATGAAGCTATGATATTCAATAGATATGTAATTGAAATTCAGATGTATGCAAGTATGTAAATATAAAAGTATGAACTCAATAGAAACCATAAAACTCCATGATTGTATGCTTGAAATCCACTTGAAGAGATGATGAAAGAGTCTTGAGGATGCACAAAGGATCTTGAAGGAAGATCACACCATCATGATGGCTAGATCTAGGGCTTTGAATGATAAATCTTGAATGCTTGAACCAAATCACTTCAAAGACTTGAGGGCTTGAATCCTTGTTCTTCAATGGAGGAATTGAATGCTTGAGAGGAAGACTTGAACACCTTGAGAGCTTGAGAACAATGGATGCTTGAGCAAAATCTTGATTAGAGCTTTTTAAACTTGGAAGACTTAGAGAAAATGAGAGAGAAATGCTTCCTTTTATATGAAATTAGGGCACAATCTTCTAAGGAGGCCTACATAGGATAATTAAATTCTAATTAGACCCATGCCCCTAGAAAATAACCTATATTAAATATAATTTAGGAATCAATGCTTCGAAACCCGAAACAGCCGACCCAGAAGCGGGAAAACTAAATTTTTGATGAGCCCCGGCAGCCGACAAGTTTCCTGATTTGAAAGGGGGACCCAGGTCAGGGTCGAGGTCGACCTTGAACCAGGGGGTCAGAACCCTTAGAAAATATGCTAGGTGGGATAGGAGGTGCTCGAAGAGGCCCAATCAGGGTCTTGAACCAGCACACGAGCATGAGATGATGCAGAAACAGGATGATGATATGATAGAGGTCAAAAACGTCCACTAAGGAGGGCTAAACGCTCTTAACATGGAAGTGCTTCCATTTTAAGACGATACATATATGTTATATTCTTCCACCTTTTTAATTAAATTTGGTTCATCTTCTATAGTATTTAAATTTAATTTAAATACCTCCCCCTTAAGTGTATTAAATTTTATTTAATCCCTTTCCTCCATTAATTTCCCCTTTTAAATAAATTTTTAATTTATTTATTCCCCTCACATTCTAATATTATGCTAAACTATGATTAGTCTAAATTTAATTTAGATTAATCTTAAATCTGGACCTAGATCATACTCTACCCCACATCACTCTCAACAAATAGACCTATTTGCTAATTAATTAAGGTTAATTAGGCTAATTTTTAGATTCCTACACCCATTAGTCTTAATTATTTGCTCATACATGTGTGAACAAATTTTCAAAAATCAACTTTTCAAAGAATTCTAAAAAAGATTAAACAAGGTTTCTTATAACCTTGATGACACTTTCTTACACTTTGCAAAAATGCCTCATTGGACTAAATCTATGACATCTATAACAAGATCTCTTACATGTGTACTTGAAGTACACATTGATCCATCACATCTCAAATTTCTCACACATGTGTGAGCAAAATTGGACTATTGCATGACTTATGTGTCCTTCATGTGGCACCTATGCAGATGCCACATGTGATCCACCTCACCCAATTTCTCCAAAATCCTATAAATAGGAGCCTTGCCAAGAGTAAATGATCCATCATTTTTGCATTAGAATTATCATGCTAGTTTATGCTTAGAGCTATTTTGTATGCATTTAAAGATCTTTACTAGCCTTGTTTGGTAGTTGTTGCATTCATTTTAGTAGTTGTATGCTTAGCTTTTACATTCAATACTAGAATCTTGCACATAGCTTGCATTTCTACTTCTCTTTCATGCATTGAATGCTTGACAATAGTTCTCCATAACTAGCTCTTGAGTTCATTAAATATCACTGCATCTATTTTGCATATTTCATTTTTAATTCAATGAAAGTGGGATTATATATTGTTTTGGGAGAGCACACCCACATTCCTCTCTAAGAGAAAATCAACAAGTCTTGGGTGCACTTGTTTGGCTCATCAGAGGTTATGTTGGAAGCTTTGTGTAGATGGAAGTTTATGAAGATGTTAGATTAGAAATAATTTTATTTTTCTAACTTTTTCATGTCTGAGTTTGTTCCACATAGGTAGGTTTTAATCATAAACATTTTGGCACGCCCGGTGGGACCCAAGTCTCTAAAATTTAAAACCTTTTTAAAAATTTCTGCCATTTTCCTAACCTAGTCACGCTTCATTGTCTACAATTCACACAAAGTCATCTCCAAACTGGAATGGTCATTTGTGTAGAATGGTCTTCTGTGCAGATCCTCATCTCTGCTTGTCGACTGTCGTCTCTACTATGGTTTAAAAAGGACTTTAATTTTTAGTGTTTTAAACTGATTTTTGAGATATTTTAAGTTTTTAGCTCTCACGCTTCTATCAGAGAGATACTTTTACAAAGTTACATGTTGACAAAATTTTATTTTAGTCATAGTTGAATGACTCTGATTTCTAAACTATCATCTGTGTTGGTTGACCATCATCTTTGTAGATCGTCATCTGTGCCTAGGTTTGGTCATCTGTGCTCCTTGAGATTCATGCTGTCATGTGTCAGGTATACTATTTTTTTGAGTTTTTCCTTTACTATCGTCTGTGATCTCTAAAATCCATCTACATTTTTTGACTTTCATCTGCATAGATCATCATTTGTGACTTGGCACTATCGTTTGCGCTCTACTGCCAATTTTTTAGTTTCTAGTAAGATTTTGTGTTACTAATTCATCTAGTTTTTACAACACCTCGAATATGAAGATTGACATTAAAAATTACTAACATTTTGAGTTGCAAAATGTTAGTAGAAGACATTGGAAAAAATTAGACTAATCACCTTGTGTCTTGCAGGTTTCCTAGTAGATACAAATAAATGTTATGTTTTAATTAATTTATTTCTTAGGAATCTTAATAAAGGTTCACTTGTAGTGTCTTGTTAAGTGATAGGAGAGTATTCTCTTGTCTTTATGATACAATAAAAAACCTAGACTCATTTGATATTTCACTTAGAAAGGAACATTGGGAATGAACAACTTGTTTGATGTGCTTGGGAGAAAACAACATGGATAGGAGATTGTGCTATTTTACCTAGTGGAAAATAAGAAAAAATGACTCCTAAGTTGCCAATCATTTTCTTTATTTACACCTTTGGAGAGTCTTCCGGTTGAGGAAAAAATATCCTAGGATGACTCAAGTGGGAATAAGGCCCTACACCAGCCTCTTCCGACCCACTATAATCAAAAGTCTCCTCGAGATTAAAGTCTCAAAGGACATAGCTATTCTAAGAATTTATTCTTATGCTTAGTAATCGTAGGGCTGTAATGCCTCAATCCTGCATGCGAGAATATATTATCTAAATACTAGTAGGGCTATAGGCCTCATATCCTATTTACAAGATTATAAGGGGTAGTTGCGAATGGATGCACTTACTAAACACTCTAGTTTAGAAGCTACCCAGTTCACCCCTGAAAGCGTGATAATCTAAGTGCAAGGAGGATAGTAACCTCCCTAAGACACTCACCATATCATTCATTCCTAAGCATTTGGAGTCGCCTAATATGACATTGTTAACCCATTACGTGGTTAGCAGTGGTCGTATTCTAATTAGCTCTTGAAGTGTACCTATGTGTGCAAGTGATGATTTTTGTGCTCTGCCAATTCCTTAGGGTAGGAATTGTGCTTGACAGTCTTTATTGAGAATTCACCAAAGAATGAACATACCTCAAAGACACATTATCAGCTTCATTGTCACTACTGCTTAAATCCTGCAAGGTTTCTTTGTCCATGGCTAGACTTTTTTATACACATGACTGCTATTTTTCTGGTTTGAATGCTTGAAAAGTGGTTTTTTCCATTGAACAGATTTACCAAAAATAAGACAGGAAAAAACCCAGTTGATCAAAATTCATAAAAAACACTCTGAAATCAAACTGTCATCTCCAACCTGAGACTGTTGTCTCCAACCTAAGATTGTCATTTCTGGCCTGAGACTGTTGTCTCTGACCTGAAACTATCATCTTTGACCTGAGATTGTCGTCTTTGGAGATTGTCATCTGCATCTAAGAAAGATCGTCTCCGCCTGAAAACAACGAGCTATTAGACTTTGCAAAGATATCAAATTTTTTGTTTCCTATAAGCTCCTAAAATCATTCGTCACAAAACACATATCTAGTAAGTCAAGACAACATTCTCTCTGCAAGACATGACTAATTCAAGAAAACATAAGAAAGTAAAACTCCCAGTTCCCTATGTCTATAGAGAGAAGAAAGAATCTGATAGAAAAGCCAAGGAGTATCAACATATAACTAAATAAATTCAGAAAGAAATCAATGACTTTGAGAAATTTGACGCCATCATCTCCAATAACAAAGTTTCATGTATCATGGCCAAAAATAATTTGAATCATGCCTTCATCTATTTTGAGAAATATGACTAGATAAACCTCATTGTTGACCTTTGAACCTCAAATTAATTCATCACCCCCTCATCATCACAAGATCACCAATCCTTCTTGGAGAAAAAATCAATCATCTTTGGACTACAATCAAAATTGATTCCGATCTTTCATTCCTTTATCCTTCTGAGGTTGAAAGATTTTAATCAAAGTGTTTTAGACCTTCATCTCTAACAAACACATTTAATCAAATTATTGCTTGTAGAACATCAATCCATCTCAAGTAATTAATCCCATTAATATTATCCTATTTTTTTGGGGATCTTAAGTCTATCTCCAAGTAGAAGAATATATTATCCAAATCAATCCCTTGTGTTTGTATCATCATAAGGTCTTGTCTGATCTAGGTTTTTATCTCAAAACCTTCAAATCCAATTCAAATCAATAAATAAATCAATCTCGATCAAATCCAATCAACACAATCCAATCCAATAAATCAAAATCAAATCAAAATCTAATCAATTCAAAATTATTTTCTCCTAAGTTCATCACCAATCAAATTTTCAAAATTTCACCCTTCATCCTTCATCTTTCATCTTTTAGAGGTTACCATTGTATGGTAGTTACTTGATCCCAAGCTAAAAATATGAGGCACACGCAAGAAAACACAAACCATGATGGTGAGAATACTTTTTCTCATCCATTATTTCATGACCATGAAGTATACGTTGAGGACATCACCTGATGGTGAGAATACTTTTTCTCATCCATTATTTCATGACCATGAAGTATACGTTGAGGACATCACCAATGTCCCTAAAGAAAATGAATTGGTGGATCAAGATGAAAGACCTACTCGAGTGATTGATTTCCTTAGTGATCCATAAAATTTAGAGATGGTTGAGAAGGCCATTAATCAGAATAGCGGAGAGATTTTCCTAAACCTTATCAAGAATGGTGTCACAGTAATTGCTGATTTTTTATGAATCTCTCATTTTCAACAATTTCTTCAAGGCTACAACCTCTGCAAACATGGCTGAAGCCTCAACCTCTAATACAAAATCATCCCAAGACAGAGGCAAGGCCACTTCTAGTGGACCTTCTACATCAATGCCCACATCAACTTTACAACTAGCATTTCAATTTTCAGGGGAACAAATTCAACATACCCTTAGTGTTTTTACCAACATGATCTCACATAATATCACTCATACCACAATGAACACCTCTACTAGTGCTGGTGCTAGTGTTTTCAACATAGGACATACTTTCATCCCCTTATCTACATAGCCAGTTTCATCATCACAATTCACATTTTTGTCATTTTCAATGAAGTCATCCACTCAAAAAATGTCCTAAGCTTATAATTATACACCTCCTTCTATAATCAAAATGACATCAATAGGATTTTCATCCTCACAATTGGGAGGAGGACAATATTTTCCATAGTTCATGCCTCCCAATGCTCCTAACCTAGCTCAACAAGTTACCGAGCTTAAAAATCTTGTGCATAGCATGCAAAATGGGGGAAAGAAAGAATTCTCCTTTGATGTGATATGTCCTTACCCGTTTGACAAGTCAATAACCATGCAACCATTCCCTCAAAATTTTGGGATCCTTAAATATGAGAAATACAAGGGAGAGACAGGCCTGATCCAACATCTCGAGGAATTTTACATTGCATGCCAATAGGTCTCCTATAAGGAGAATTACCTAAATAATATTCACTCGGAGTCTTGGCATCCCTTCTCTAGAATGGTTCATGGACCTCCCTCATGGATCCATATCTACTTTCTCTGATCTTGCAGAGAAATTCATTGTACAATATTCCTACAACATTGAACAAAAAACATCATTGAGTGGTTTATGTAATACCAAGAAAAGTAATTGAGAAACCTTTTCCAAATTTCTACAAAGATGGAGACACATTGCAAATCGTATGCCTTGGAAGATACCCGATAATCATTTGATTGACATCTTCACTAGAAATTTGGTATCAAAAATGTCATTCTAAGTGAAAATGGCTTCACCCGACACTTTTGAGTTTCTTGTTAAAAGGGGGAAACATATTGAAGATGGACTTTTACAAAAAGGTTCCATTAAACATTATACCTCTTCCTCTAACAATGAAAAACCATAATTGTGGAGTAAGAACAAAGGGGTCATTAATGACAGAGTGACATATACCAAACACGTCCAAAATGTCCAGGAATATAATTAGAGAAATCATAATAATCATAACAATAATAACAACCATAATAATCATAACAATTCATCACAACAATAATCTCAACAACAACAACCTCACAATCAGTCCTATCAGTTTCCTTGAAATAACAACAACAACAGTAACAATGACACTAGAAAACACTGGCAATTCACCTCTCTTGCAGAGTCACTTGATGTGGTCTTTTGATGATTAGTGGAAAAAGGGATGATGATATATCCTAATAATTGGTCGGTTGATGAAAATAAACCCAAACCCACTTGGTATAAAGATAATGAATATTGTGATTACCATCGCATCAAAGGGCACGATATCAAGAAATGCATGAAACTAAGAAACTTTGTCCAAGACCTTATAGATGATGGAAAAATTGAGGTTGAAGGACAAAATCCATTCATCATCAAATGCAAAACTAAAATTCTATAATGAGCTCATTCCAAAACATAATCAAAACAATGCATCCAATTCCATTCCATACGATTATTCCACAAACACCATCACATGCAACAATCAAACATGTGGAAGTCTATAAGAGAATGATATCTTTTTCTTTGATGCGCTCAGTGGATTTATTGAAGAATCTGAGAACTATGTAAACACTCTAACACTCAAAGGCACAAATTTCAATGCTACCACCCAAAGAGCAAGAGTCACTATTCAGGCTGCTAATAATCCATCAATCTCTACAAACCCACTAGCCGCACCATCCACAACTACTCGCCTCGCTTCACCCTATAATTTATTAGCCCAATTAGGATAGAAACCTACACATATATCTATCCTTGAGCTTCTTTTCACATCTCCTATCTATAAGGAAGTTCTAAAAAATGTCCATATTGAATCACGCATTTTTGAAAACATCAACGCTTCCCAGTTCCAAGCTATGATTAGAAATTTAGTTGCATAAGAGAATTTGGTCTTTACTAACAAAGATTTCCATGGCCCATACATCCATCATAATAAATCATTCCACATTGAATCCAAAGTTCACTCCACTAAAATCAAATGAGTCCTTATAGATGGTGGATCTGGTCTCAATCTATGTACATTAAAAATGATCCAAAAGATTGGTCTTTCTGAAGACCTTCTTGATGTAATTAAAAGAATCACAATAAAGGCCTATGATGATAGAGAAAGGGAGAGAAAAGGTTTGATAACACTCCCTCTACAAGTGGGCCCAACTCTAATTGAAATAGCTTTTAATGTGGTTGATCTTGATCTGCCATATAACATCTTGTTGGGATGACCATGGATACATGCTATTAAAGGTGTACCTTCTACATACATCAATGCCTGAAATTCCCACATCATAGCAAAGAAATAACGATTCCTAGAGATCCTGAACCCTTTCAATATTGCAAAAGATTGGAGGGTAAAGAATCAAATTATTATCCTTTGAATGAATTTGGTCAACCTGTCGAAAAGGAGAATCCCACTGCAAAATGAACTAAAGAGACATAAGAAATTCCCTCAAATAAATCCAAAGGAAAGGAGAAAGTCATCGAAGAAACTATTCCTGAGTCAGAAAAGAAAATTACATTCAAAAATCAAGGCATAGGGGAATACAAGTTTGAAAGTGCTATGTGCATTGGAAAACTCCCCTTGTCCCCAAAATCTTATGACAGACCTTCCCAATTAACTCCCTCGGGAGAAAAGGACATCATGAAATGTAAAAATACTACTTTTGAACATTGGGGATATTTATCAGATGAACACATGGAATCAAATGTCCTAGATTGGATTTACAAGGAAGACAAAGAGAAACTGGTAACCTTTCCTAAAGACAAGTATATAAAAGCTACTCCCATTGTTGAAAGCATGGCATATCATGGTACTGGTCTCAGAGCAAAAGAAAAAAGAAGGAACCTCATTCAAGAAAAAGGTTATTCACGTGGTAAGGGATTGGGCTCCATAAAACCTAAGATGAATTTCGCTAAGGATTGTCTCTTAGTCAAATATAATTCAACCACAGAAGATGATTTATTTGAAGTACCTTTCTAATACATTAAAGATGACCTTGATGACTATGCTCATGTCCTCACCATCATAGAATCTAACCTTTCATCCCCTAGCCTTCCCCTCAAAAACCCTAAACTAATCAATTGGGATTAGCAAGATTCACTACCATCCTTCATATGTGATTTAGACGAGACAATGTTGTTATCTCTATAAGATATATTTTGTTGTCATTAGTTTATGTAAAAGTCATAGATTTAAGAAGAACCAGTCGATGAAAGGAGTTATTCATATATATTTCACTAGTTGGAAATTAACACCGAGCCAGTTGGTGAAGTCATACATAAGAGATAATTTAGTATAAGCGCAAAGGGTTAAAGACTGAGTACCGAGCATCTATAGTTACCAAGTGTTACAGTACACCAAATGCAATGAAGGACACCTGTAACCACCTAGATTTGGTCTGCTCTACCCATAGACCTTATTTTCCCTAAGTGTGATCATACCCCCAATTATGTTCAGACAACTTTTCAATCGGCTGGCACAATTTATTCGAATCAGATGTAATCTCCTAAGTGATCTAATCACTAATTTACATTAATCACTTTAGCCAATCCAATCAAATAAATTCAATTCAATCAATTCAAATCATAACCTGGCTAAGGTAATTAATTTAAAAGGGAATTAATGAAATCCTATTTATACCTCATCACTTGCAAAATCAATCACCTAACTTAATTGATTCAATTTGGCTATAGTCATAATTAATTATTACAAAGAAATCAAAAGCTTAAATGATTAATTAAATCCCTATTATTGAGTGAATATGTTATTACAACAATTCATTTCATTAATATTCCCTCAAACCTAACCAATCTCAAATACCCAACCATGAGTTCAAACTCATCCCAACCCCTTCTCACATGCTAATTCTTTTTAATTAGCTAATCCCTCCTCCACTCATTCTCTCTCCTCCCATCTCTATCTTCTTAATCACATCCCTTAAGCCTTAAACCTAATCCCAAGCTACCCTTAAGCTTTTCACATTCCATTAAGGTGTGATTAGGAATTCAATCCTCCCCCTAAAGTCAAAGTTGTTAGGCTTGACTCTAAACCCTCACCCATACCTCATTAATGCTTTCATAAATGAAGCATTAATGGCTCTTACATATTCCTTCCACCATACCTTATTAATGAGTCGTACACCCTCATTAATGGAAGCCCTTCTAGAGTCTTCTCCCCTTCCTCCATTTCTCCTATAAATAGGATGGATATTGAGTTCAAATGGACTTTGATTTTATGAAATATATTATTGTAATGCTCCTAATTTTGAAGAGTTGAAAGCATCCTTATGCTACCCATATTTGGAGAATTGAAGGAGCAATCTCATGTTGCTCATGTTTTAAGGATTTTCATAGTGCTTTCTAGCTTGTTTCTTAGTTATTTTGTTATTATCTCCATTTCTAGAGCTAGAATGCATGTTTTTGAATCATTTAGATTACTTTTCATTTGAATCTTCCATTCTTAGGTTATATTTGTCGCTGGAATATGCATAATCTGAGGGCTATTATGTTATTTTTCATACTCCTCCTAGATAAGAAGCAATAGATCGATTTTAGTGATTGCTATGTTTGCTAACCCCTTGTTTTCACCAATACAATGATTTATTGAAGTGTTGTGTCTCTTAACAGGTACAAAAATCACACACACATGTCTGACACCCACTGTGGGGCATGATTACTTGAAATTTCACCAAATTTTTCTCTCTGCTCTTAACATTTTCAAAATTTGTAGGCAGTTTAGCTTTTCCGGGAGCAACTTATCATTTTTGGTCATTCTTTTCTCATTTCCGGGAGCAACTTATCTTTCTGGTAAATATTTTATCATTTCCGGGAACAACTTATCATTTCCAAGAGTTTTAATATCGTCTGCCGTTGCACTTCTGGAAGGTAAAATTTGGCCTTAAAATAATTTCTGGTAATTGTTTTTGCATTTTTGGTATGTATTATCATTTCACGTAAAAGGAATATCGTCTTGAGTGAAGATTATCATTTTGGGTTAATCTTTTATTATTTTTAGGGTTTATCATTTTGGGTCTCTGAAATATCATCTATCGTCCAGGGGGCAAAAATATAGAGTTCTGACATTTGCAAATTTGGCTTCTAACTTTCTAACAAGATTGTTTTCATGATTATGATCCTATTTTTGACAGCCTAACTAAGTGCTTGCTGGTTTCTAAAAAGGAAATAAGAATAAAATACTAAACATGTGTGGTTGCAAGGATTTTAGACTGATTTTGATACTAACCCTTTTTCAAAAGCTTTCACACTTAAATACCATTTTCTCAAACATGTCTTAAAACAACTAGATTACTATGCTCTTTTCCTTTTTAAAGGAAAATCAGACATTGTTTTAACACTTGTGAAATAATCTTGGGGGTAAATGAACAAGCAAACTCACATCGTTTAATTCATTTGGAATCATAAATTGAACAATCAAAGCACTAAATTTATGGGATAAAGGAACAAGTTCAATCATTTAATTCAATTTGGATCAGTAATTGGACAAGCAAAGCACTAAAAGCTATGGTCAATTGAACAACGCAAATCTACTTTCAAGTATTATGTTTTCCTTAAATAGGAACATTTTAAATCGAGCACAAAATTGCTTGAGGGAATGAACTGTTTGATTGATTTTATTTTGGGAGAAAATGACATGGATTAGGAGAGTATGCTCTTCTTCTTCGAAAGAATCAGAAATCTAGAGGTTCTACGCTTGCCAATCCTTTGTAAGCTTATTTAACAATAGAGGGCCTGCCGGTTGAAGAAAAAATCTCTTGGGAATGACCCAAGTGAGGATAGGTTTTACGCCAACCCTTCCAACTCACTATAAATAATTTCTTCCTCGTAGGCCAAAGCCTCAGAAGATGGAGCCGGTTTTGTTCATAGAATTTTGACATCATTCCTTGAACATGCTTGGGTAGGTGTAGAGTGGAGCCGCTTGAATCTTGCTTGTGAGACTACATATACTTAAGTACTCATAGGGATATATGCCTCAATTTTGCCTTGTGCAATTCTATGGGGGACGGTTTCGAATGGATTTCCCAATAATAGACAACACTCAAACTGAAAGAATTCCTGATTCACCCTTGAAAGGGTGATAATCCTTGTGCAAGGAAAAAAGTAATTGCCCCAAGACACTCGTCATATCGTTCCCTCACTTGCATTTGGGGTCAGATAATACAACATCATGTCTGGAGCCATTGCGTGCTTGGTGATGGATGTATTCTAATTAGCATTTGAGTGTGTACCTAAGTCAACAAAGAAATATTTTCATCCTCCACCTAGAAAATAGGGATAATATGTGTTTATGTTTTACCCTCCTAACAATGCAACACTGCTTGATGTGACTGAAAATCTTTAAAAAGATAACACCTTCAAACAAGCAACAAAATTCAAACCTCTGTCTACATGTGTTTTTCACTCACTAGAAAGATGCAAACACACCCTTTTATCAGACAAATTTGTACAAACTTCAAGATAGTATTGCATCATATCTAGGAAGAAGGCTCACATCTGGTTAAGAAAAACCTCGCATTCAGAGTGTCACATCTAGGACAATGGGCACTTGCATAGTTGTCTCTCAGAGAATTCAATACTTTTGGATACCTTTTGGGCTCTTCAATCTGGTCCTGTTGCTTGTACTAGTCCATCTGTCGCTGCTTCACAACTTGCTTATAAGTCTACCTTGCATGTCATTTTGGATTTTCACCATTGATCTCAACTCATGTGGTATTTACACTCAACAAAACAACTTGATTCCCAGCTCACTATTAGGGCACTCTAACACCCTTTGATGCTGGAGTCACTTACTTCAAACAATCAACTCTAATTGGTTCTCAACTCACTATCAGGGCATTCTAACCCTTTGACACTGGAATCAATTACTTTGAAACATCAAAACCAAACTCACATATTTGGGACAATTCATACATCCTTTTGGTACCGTTCCAAGACTTTGATCAAAAAAATATTATGATGGGTAAAAACACATGGGATAGACCCTATGGTCTTAACAACAAGGAAGAATAGATTCTCATTAAGACCCTATCTAAGAAAATGCAAGCTTTGAAATCTGATATTCAAGACTTAAAAGAAGAAAAGGATACCTCATCAAGTGGGTCTTCACTAAGATCAATCTTCCCTCTTCTCTATGATCACAAGACACACATGTCTTCACATTCTTCAAAAAAGGGGAAACCTACTCATAGTAATCCTATCTTTGATCAAGAGATTATTTCACAGGATCATGTCAATCCTATCTTTGATGAACGTCCTTATAATCTTGAATCCAACATCTCTTTGGAGAATTCAAGTGGATCTACATGTACAAGGGACAAAGCATTTACTCCTTTGGGATGATCTTATACAACAATGTTGGCAGAGCTTCTTGAAAACAATCTCATCACATTGTCTCAAACCACCTCATGTGGAATGTCATTTGTGAGTACCTACTATGCCTTCCTATCATCAAAATAATGAGCATAAAAATTCACATTGCATGGAGTTAAAATGTAAAATCCAAGATCTAATTGATGATGCTATAATCAAAGTTGAAGATACCAATTCCAAGCATGATCAAAATCATGAACCTATGTCTAGAAATGAGCTACATGCTACTTCTACTTATTTCACTATTCCTCCATTTGAAAAAGCTTCTAGGATATTCAAATATCCTCCATCCCACAAAGATCCTAATGCTTTTTATGATAACTATGTCTACCCTCGAGGGATGCCTTTAAAACAAACCCAAGCTAATCTATATCTTGTAGAAAGTACATTCCATTCTCCTAAGATCAAAGACCCTAAGCTTTCATGTACTTCAAGGCCTATTTTGGATAATTCCCCAGCAATCCTTCTATAATCCCTCATGAAGATTCAAACTCCTACCTTTTCCTTTGGGTTGGATCCATGTCAAGAGGATAATAAACAGAAAAAAGAAACAAGTCTTACTAATGATCAAGACCAAGACATTATCCTATCACCTCCAACATTTGATGAAGATCCCATATCCCTACAATCTGAAGATGATCCCCTCGTATCTTTTCATTTCTTCCAAGAAGATACCCTTCCATCTCAAGAGCTACATAGCCCTCCATCTCCAAAGCAAGATCCGAATATTGAAAATCCTATTGAAAAACAAGAGCAAGGTACTCTTCCTGCATTATACAAAGACCCTTGTCAAGATCAGCATGTTCCATCATATCTTTTATATAAACCTCCATATCTACCTCCAAAAGACATTATTCCTCCAAATCCCTTACATGAAAATAAGTTCCCTCAAGCATCAAGGATTCCGATTAAAATGTCTCCTATCAAAGTTACACATGAGCTAATGGGTATAAAGATGAATTTGAAACAAAAGGTCCTTGGCCAGGATGCTCACTCTAAAGATGTTGATACTCATTTCACACCTTATATTCCTCCATTTGCACGCAAGAATCAACCTTCTCCATCTTTGAAATCTATCCTAGGTCCATATTTTCAAAAGTAGAAAGCTTCAAACCTTCCATATATATTGGGTCCATATATCCCTTCATCCACTTACCCTATCTCCTATCAAGATCAACAAAAAAATGTCTTTGAAACCTCCATATAAACACAGCCATATGAACCATCCATATCGGTCTTATTCATCCACACATCCCAAGTATTTTGGAAGCAATTTGGATGTCAAACAAAGAAATCAACAATTCAAGAATCCACTTACATATGAAGATCACTATGTCCAATCTAATCGACATGTGAATACAAAGAAGAATGAAACATTCAAGAGACCACAAAGGTCCACAAAGAAGAACATAATATCAAAGAAAATATGGGTTCCTAAATCCATCATGACAGAAGTACGTTCCAACACTGAGAAAAGAATAATATCAAAGAAAATATGGGTTCCTAAATCCATCATGGAAGAATTACGTTCTAAAAGCAAAGGAAAATCAAAAGTTATGTGGATTCCCAAGTCTCTCTTAAAAGGCTCGAACAAAAAGGAAAAATCAGAATTGGCATCCAAGATTCCAAAGGTTTCCACTTCATCTTCTTTCACACATTGTCCATCTTCTAACTCTATTTTGGGTCCTCGTGTCCCAAAATCCATTACCTTGAATACTTCCTCCATCTTGGGTCCTTATGTACCAAGATCCCTATCCATTCATACATCAAAAACTCAATCCATACACTACCCTTCAAAGAGTGTGTTGATGTTGATC
>MU223614.1:2178607-2226029 GCA_018584345.1 Thuja plicata | reverse complement strand
ATTTGGCTGTCTGTGAGCTGTTCATCCAGATTCTCAACTTTATCTTTCAGAGACATATTCTCTTCATTGATATTTTTGATCATTTTCCCTAAGTCACTTGTAGAACAATCTTTCAAATCTTTTCTTAATTTCTTGATAAGCATTTATGATCCATCAACTTTCAGTCTAAGTTCTTCATTTTCTTTTTCACATCTATCAATATCTTCAAGAGCTGCTTCAAGATTCTTTTTCAAATGTTTTTCTTCTGCTAAGTCCATGATCTCCTCAAGTGGTTAAACTTATTTTCTGAGGACCAGAGCTATGATACCAACTGTTAGAAACACTAAGAGGGGGGGGGGGGGGGGGGTGAATCAGTGTTTGTCTATTAATTAATTTTCAGCAACTTAAACATAAATCAAACATACATAGAATGAAGCTTAACATAACAAATCATAACACATGATATGATTACAGGGAAACCTTTATCAGAGGAAAACCCCGATGGGAATTAGTACCCACAAATATTGTACTAAATATAATGAACTTGTGAGAGTTCATTTGCCCTGTTAGAAGTAGTCTTTACAATATGAGTACAATGACCTGGTTAAAGTTCGGACCCTATTAGGAGTCTTTTAAAAAACCCTGTTAAAGGTATATGACTCACTTCCTAGGCTCACTGCCTAATAAGATGAAGGCTACAACCTTCTGAAAGATGATATGCACTATATCAAAATGAACTGTTGTGATGACACTTTTGTCTGATTAGTTCCGTGTATGCGCGAATGCTCTTGCTCTCTCAAAGAGCTATATCATATACTAAATTCATAGTACTGTCCCTCTGTATCTTCCTCTTACATAATAATTGACACTTGTAACATAACATAACATTACATACTTATATGTTCATATCCGAATAGGTGCGACCCAAAACAAGACTCTAGTTGGCCCTAAAACAAAATACACAATGCTTTCAAACAAGTCGGCTCAAGTCTGTTTACTACAATGTTAATTACATCATTAAAATCATATAACAAAAGGAACTTAGCCATTACATTACAAAATAAAACACGCTGATCAAAACACTTAGTTAGCTTCCATGCTCTGTCTCCTGGACTGCTGGTCTATTGATCTGCTTGCAACTTTGCCGTACTGTAGTTCCATACTATGCATGTCTGGATGTAGCATGTACACATGTCATAAAAATTATATCTAAATGCGCATATGCTGAATCAATCTCTCGCACGTGCGCTGATGTGCTGATCGCTGAGTATCTCTGTCTGCCCTGTTTTCCTTAGTCATTTTTGTCTTTTAAGATAGAAACTAAACATGACTTTGTTGCCATGATGACAACACAAAATGAGTCATGCATCCTTAGGTAGTCAACTTGCCAACAATATATATACAATGTAATACCAAAGTAGGATAGGAAATCACTATGTACCTTCAAAATTTGAGACAAGGTGTTGTCTGAATTATCTTGCAACAACTTCAGGATGTGCAATTCAATCTGTATCTCTGCTGACAGCTCCATCATAAGCTCTACAACTGAAAATTTGTTTTCATGTATGAGTGTCTTGGAATGAGCTATATTATTCTGCATTACATCCATGTGTGGAAGGAGTTGGCTCTGCATAGCTATAAGGGATTCCCTTGTTCTTGCTTCTTGCCTTAGTAATTCTGCCTGTATGTCAGTTAGATACTTGATCTTCACAAAGAGTGTTGAACTCAAACTTGGGTTAAGTGACAACTGATTTGCACTTTCCTTCAAATTTTTATCTATCTTTGTCAACTTTACCTTGATTTCCATGGTAAAGTTGGAAGTATCACTCAAATTTACAAATAGTAAAACAACATTATTAACTGTAGTTTCTAGAGAGCTAATGAGAGCGTTTAGCTTCACTTGGTCAATTGTAATTTTACCGGCAACATTCTCTAGAACTTTATTATCAAACTTCCTTTCTACCTTCTGTAGTAGTTTCTCTTGACCACTTAAATATTTATTGAACTTGTGAACTATATCAAGAAGTTGGTCCATAATAGAATCATTCTCATTTACTTCTACTTCTAGTGCATCTAGGAATATACCATTAATGTCCTCTAGCACTCTATTTCTCTTCTTTTCTGCTCGAAGCTTTTGTTGTGTAGCTCTTTTCTTCCATAGCTTCCCTAGTGTATCCATCTACACTACTTTCAAGTTGGATAGATCCCAATTTGGAATCACAACATCTTCCTCAAGATCAATATCATCAGTGTCTGTTTCCTTTCCTTTTCCTTTGACCTTGGGACTAGGTGAAAGAACAATTTCCTTACCTTTTACATTATCATCCTTATCCTTTCCTTCCTCATTTTCTCTTTGGTATTTAGTTGGAATAGGTCATTAACATTATTTCACCAATTGTAGGGTCTGTATCAGCTATAGAAACATTCACAGTAACCATTTGTGACTCGGTTAGGCTTAGCCTAGTAGTAGGTAGAGCCTGATGCTCAGTTCCTACTAGTCCATATGTAGATCCTGTAGTCTTATCCTTTCTCAGAGATAGGATGTTCTGTATAGGTGAATGGGGGTATGGATGCCATCACTTCTACTGCTATTTGTTATGCATTGGATTCTTCAATAGTTTCCACCTCAGTTAGTTCTACATCCTCAGTATTTTCCTTGGGTTTTGTACTCGGTATTTCTGCCTTATCATCTTCCTTGATTTCAAAGATTTTCTTCCATATGTTTGTAGCATTCTGCACAACATCCTCTATTTTCTTGTTCAATATCTAAAATGTCCTGAACCTTGGAGTGTCATTGTTCTCATATCTGGTCATGGCCTCCTTAACCTCTTTATTTTTCATAGTAGGCATGACTTTCCTCAAGGCTTTTTCTCTAATATCCTTCTCTATTCAGACTGCATTGCTCCAGGGAATAGATATTGCCTTGAATAGATCTTTATTCATATGACTCTTGAGTTCAGATGGATCATACTTCCATCTAGTCATTTCCTCTACAATTTCTTCCTCAATCTGCTTCTATTCATCCTTAGTTCTTGAAGCATATTTCAATGATTTTAGAGAACCCATACCACTGCCTCCTTTCAAATCTTTAATTTTGTGCTCAAAGGTAGGTGGTGGCTTCTTGAATATGATTGTATCTTCTTCTTCATCTTCCTTAGGTAGTATAAGTTTCCTTCTAGATCTCCTTGTAGTGATGACAGGGGTAGAAGTCTTTGCTTTCTATTTGGGGGCTACCTCCTCCTCCTCCTCCTCCTTCTCCTCCTCCTTCTTCTTCAGAGGTTCTGCTTCTATCTCTTCCTTTTCAGGCTCAACATCTTCTATCTTAATTTCATCTTCTTTGCTTTCTGTGATAGGAGGAGAGTCTGAAGTCTTGCCATACTTATTTCCAAAATTCTCTAACCTCTTCTTTCCTCTTTTTAAGATCTTAGGAATCTCAATTTCCAATTTCACAAGAGCCTTAATGATATATTTGGTCTCATCTATGTTAACCTCATATGAAAGAGGTTTCACCCATGCAACCCTAGGTTTGACTTCCTGAATGTATACTTTATCATAGTCAACTAGGAAACAAACATCATCTTTGTACTCTTCTACCAATTGTTTAGGAAATCTATATCTATTCTGCATCTTCTGTCTAAATTCCTCAAAATATGCATCCATGATGCTCTCAAAATTGTCTCCTAATTCTGCTATGAAATCATTTATTTGATAAACTATGGGTCTGTCCTTCTTCCAAACAACTGTGCCTTTGGAAGGGGAAAACTTCTGAATATAAAAGAATATGTAGACCAGAAGTGAACCAAACTTACATGGATTGGTCTTTGATGCCCAGATGCTTTCCATGTTCTTGCTCAATTGGATGAGCTGCAACTCGGAAAGGTCGAATGACAAGTTGTTCTTGACCACTTTGTATGCCAAGTCCACAACCTCACATGGTATGCTATTTGGTCAGATAGAACTGTAGATTTTGTGAGCAATTACATGAATTCCAAACTTCAATTCCATGTTTGTAACTCCATTTAATCTCATGCCTCTGCCATCCCACTTGACAAGAGTCTTCTTTGCTAGGTCATCCCAAGATAGGTTTTTGGTAGCTTTTGTCTTGTTAAGTATAGGATACCTTGTAACACGGTGTACCATTATCTTGGTAATCTTCACTTGTTTCTCTAGCCAAAGCTTCATGTCATGAACATGTCTATGGCATATGCATGATATGTCTCAAACCCTTGACTTCAAGGTGTTTATGTTTTGGCTTTAGATTCCCGGCTTCACATAGTTTCTCATATGATTTGTTCATTTCCAGTGTACTTAGATATTGAATGGTGCAATGATAGAAGGCTCAGATATCATTGATCAACAGTACCTTCAGAGGAATTAGGGAATGAGCTCCCATCAGATCTATTTCCTCTATAATTGCTGGATGAAGCTTAAACTTAGGAGGTTCATAGACAACATTTATTACCAACATATCAAATCCTTTCTTAACCTTGCTGCTGGATGTAGACACCATAATGCTCAAAGGTTTGATAAGACTTCACAATTTAAAGCTTTCAAATAGAAATTCTCTCTGAATCACTTAAGGCACTGAATCACTCTGCAAACTGAAAACTTTGTAAACAATAACACTTTCAATTCATCTTTATAAGAGATTTTACCGTTGTGTTTTCATTAAATGCTCTGTACATGGTAGCTAGCATAGCTTGGAATGAAGCTCGATGAAAACTAATTTTTGCATCCTCAAAACCATACAAGCCGACATAACTCAATTAAGCCTGTGTAACTCGGATGTAACTGAGATCCTGACTTAGTTAAAACATAATGTGTCCTAGTGCATCAATATGCTAATTTGGACTTGCTAGCATGTATGGAACTGATGTATGATGTCTCCTTGCATATTTATTCTATGATGGTAGATCCACCCAACTCACTGCTTTGGGTGCCATTCGATCCTTCATTGTTTTGATCTGAATTGTTAGGAGATTTCCTTACCCACTATTGACTCATCTGAGTTCTGATTTCATAAAAATTTTCTTTTCCTTTCTCAAAACTAGTATCCACTTTTTCTCTGTTCATGCAATTCTTGCTTAGATGTCCGAGTTGTTTACACACATAAAATCTCTTAGTAGGATTCCCCTTTCCGAGGTGAGTCTTTGTACAATTTTCACCAATATGCCCATATTCTCCATAGTGACAACATATGCTCCGTGTGTTGTAATCCCAACCAAAAATTACTTTAGCTAGTTGTTCAGTAGGGTTCCATTTTTTAGTTCTGCACTCAGAAGATTTGTGACCTTGTTTGTTACAATTGAAACATTTTCCTTCAAACTTTAGTTTCTTAGTGCATTCACTTGACCTATGTCCATGTTTGTTGCATCTGTAGTATTTACCATTAAACTTTGAATTTCCATTTCTCCAACACTTATTTGCTGTGTGCCCTAACTTACCACAATGATTACAAGTAGTTTTGTTGTTCTTTTGAGTTCCTTGCTGTGAGGATTCACCTTGTTTAGTATAACCTAATCCAGGTTGTCCATGATGTTTGAGTTGGTTCTGTTCTGTCCACTGATCCATGGTTCCCTGTGAATTCATCATAATCTCATTGGTTTGCCTTTCAGTATTGAGATCATTTTACAATCTTTCATTTTATGTCCCCAGATTGATAACTTCTTGATTTGCATTGTTGAGTTGATTTATCATATCTACTTGCTGAAGTGAAAAATGATGGATTTATTTTTCTTTTTCCTCTAATCTTGTACTTAGAAATCTTTTTCTTCTTGTGCCATTTCTCTGTTATTTTTTGCTTGATTCTTTTGTTCCATGACTTCACATATTATGACTGAATGAATTTATTGTTCTCTTTTTAACTTTCTGAATTATTCATGTAGATTGAGATTCTTTGCAAGTAAGTCTTCAATGGCTGCATCCGCTTCTTCAGAACTTATTTCTTTGCATAAGTCTTCAATTCTTTATTCTATGTAACTTTTTTCATTCATCTGCACTGCTAAATATTTTTTTCTTTTCAGGGAAAGAGAGAGCTGCTCCTTCAGTTTTATGATCTGATCCATGGCCACTTGTATATCTATCTTTTCATTTTCAATGGCTTTCTCCAGTCTGTATATTTCCATTGCCTTTGATCTTTGCTCAAGCTGTTAAGCTTCTGTTAAGAGAACCTTTAGCTATAATACCAATTGTTGGAAATATGTTAAGGCTAGGTGACTAAGAGGGGGAGGGGGGGTGAATCAGGAACCAATAAAACTTAATCTCTTTAATCCTATATTAGATTATCTATTCTGATTGCATACAGGAAATGAAAATTAATAAAACATCCACAACACTTGACACAATATTTGGTTACCCAGAAACCTTCCAAATAGAAAGTAAAACTGGGGTGGGGATGGTACCCACAAGATTTATTACTAAAGTATAAATGTATCCCGTTAAATCTTACAATTGACCACTTCTAATGGTCTTCCCTGTTAGGAGCAATAAGGACTATTAGGTCCACCTTGTGAAAGGATTTAGTACAACACAATTAAGTATGCAACTCTGTTAGGAGATTTGTAAAGGACTGTTAAGTCCACCTTGTTAGAGGATTTTGCTGATGCACCTATTAGGATGAACCAGTAGATGATTTTCTATGCAACTCTAATTTTATGAATAAGATCCAATGATATAATACTAATCACATGATTGTGATAGATGAGTCTATGTTGTTCCTTATACTGTTGTATCCTCTTAATCAGTCTTCCACTTCATAATCACATATATACTTATTTCACACACATATTTGGATAAAAAAATGCCTTATATTTATACCTTATCCAAATTAAATACCTCTGTAAGTCAGCTTCTATAAGATAAATTAATATCAAACAATATAATCTAAGTCGGCCTAAAATTGTTACTCGGGTCCAGTAATCTACTCGGGCAATATACTGGCACTCAGGCATTATGCTGTCACTCGGGCAACATACTAAACTCTGGCACTCGGGCTACACTGTGTGCTCAGGTGATATTGATCACTCAAGTAATACTGATTTCCACTATCTGCTCGGTCGACACTGTCACTGCTCGGGTTACACTATAACTGCTCAGGTTGCACTGCTGGCTCAGTCAACACTGTGATGTCTAACTATTTTGACACTAATTGACAACATGTCTTTCCATAAGGTCATCAAGAAAATCATACTAATTAGAGATTGTATAATTAGGTTAAACCAAGTAATCATGAATTTGATAAATGGTTTTTTTTTTTGAAAATTGGTGAGTGTGATAGATCCTATCCATAAAAAATTCTCCAACTATTCCCAGAACTGGTTCACTTGCACTAATTGCATATTGGTAGCTGATAGAAAATTTAGAAAATTATATAGGTTTTATATCTCACCCAAATTCACAATTAATGTAGGAATCTTGAGGGCACTGTGTGAAATTTCATTATTCCATTTTACTTTTAGATCATTTTTCTATCACCTATGTTATTTCAGAGGACAATGTTATGGTAAATGAATGTCAACATCCCTTCAAGCTGAATACTTCTCATCTTAAAATATCTTCATGTACTTCTATTAATTGGCATTTAGAACTCCATTCCTAAACCAAATTAAGGGAACCTTCGAAGTAATGATGGTATGTTGCAACATGTAAATGTGTTGAATTTTTATGATCCTTTGGAAAAATATTGGCATGGTAGGCAAAAGAGAAAGGAGGAATCTCTTTAAGGTAGGTTGGAGCTAAACATAAAATATTAATTTTTGACCCAAGCAATCTAGCAATTCAAACTTCTATAGCTTATTTATAAACACACACATGTGAACTTGATATTTACAAGGGTCAAGGGGTAAAAGTTAGAGTTTAGATTACATTGGATTGAGTAGGGTAATTGTTGAGCACACTTCAAGACTGAGAGTGAGGGGGGGGGGGGGGGGGGGGTGAACTAGTCTTCCCCAGAACTTGAAATTTTTCCGTCATACATACTTATCAATTATTTTTATCTGAATAACCATCAATAAAAAATATTGAAATGACAACACAAACACATGAACACCAGATATTTATGTGGAAAACCCAATGTTGAAAAAATAATGGTGATAATTAACACTCACTATATGAATAACATATTATAAATGTTTAGGCCACAAGCCCATTGCACCTAAAAACTAGGGCTTGCAGGCTAAGGTGCCAACCTTAGGGAAAGATATAAAGTACTTGAAAATCACTAAAGGGAACAACTTCTTGAGTGCAAGATACAAATCTGCACAAGCTTCCAAAAGAGCTACCATCTTCTAGTAGGCACAAGAATATAATGTATTGAAAATATATAGGATCTCTTGATCATGCACTACAATAACTCTGTCGAACTCACACATTCATGCCTTTTCTATTCTACATTTGCATCACACTAATTTAACATTCAATCTATTTACAATCTAAGTCAATCCACACCTCAACTCAACCATCGACAAATCTATATATGCCAAATTGATCATCCAGAAACTCAACTATGTCAACTACCACAAACACTTATAATCAATGCGGTCCACATCAAGAGATAAATGGGGACCAAATACATCACAACACACCCTCCACACATGATTTAATGAAGTGCACACATCACAACACTTTCCAATGTTGGCACAAAATGTAATGTGTAGCAAAGCATAAGAACATGTTAATCAGTCGGCCTAAAATATTCTTCAAAGCTAATAATTCAATGCAAATCTCAACATGCCATGACAAGATCCATATTAAAATCTTAAGTATCCCTCTAAAAAATATCCAAACCAATTAGTCAAATCAACAAAATTAATTGATTGATCGAGAGACCAACATAGAAAACAATGTTGAACGCAAAGCAACATAACTTCACTTGTGGAGCTAAGCAACAACACAAGATATTTGTTGGAGAGCAACATCTTGTCATATGTCTAAGAAAGTAGTGCTAAATTTGAATCCCTAGTCCCTTCACCTTCAGGTGGCTATTGAGCATCCCTTAGTGTTTGTCTTATTTCATTAAAATATGACCGTTTCTCAGTAATTAGTTCTTTAGCAGCATATTTCATCACTCTAGGAGCATGTTCAATCTTTTATCTTTTGATTGTTTGCCTCTATGAAGACTCAGCCTCATCACCTTCTTCTAATCCCATAAAATATTCCTTTCTAAAAGGAAAATCTTCATGTGATGATTCCACATCTTCATGGTTAACCCTAGCCTCTGCTCCAATAGGCACACTAGGCATCTTCTCCATGATCTCATCATACTTTTCAAGAAGATTCTTCAGTCTGTCTCAATACGCCAATTCATGGTAGAAACAAGGGAACGAAGGATCAACTTCTTTGATTTCCCTTTCAACTCTTTTAATGTCATTCCATCTTCTCCTCTTCTTAATCAACACATCATCAAAAAATATATTTCTGATGATGTCTTCTTCAGGGAAAGCCTCATGAATTGGCAAAGCAACATTTGCCATCTCCTTTAAATTGTGTCTCATAAATCCCTCATGATCACGTACTCTCATCTTGACAGTGTACAATCTATAATATCTCAAAAAAACATTCATTGAATCTAAGGCCCATTTTCCTATGGTAAAATCACCTACTACCCACAATCTAGGTAAGAAGGTATGCTTATTCTTGTTAGAATATATTAAAATAGATATAACCCAAAATCCAATTGAAAGTGTTAGATCAATAACTGGAAATAAAATAAGTAGAATAACAATATTAGATAAACTTGATGTAAATTCTTAGAGGCATAACAACATCAAGAAAAATCTCTATTATGCTATCCTAGTATATCCAATATATATCCAATATCCAAATACAAGTAAGGAAGCATGCTTATATAGGCAAAGGAGAGGTGGAGACACGTACATGTGGTAGGTACATGCACCTAGATTTAGTAAATGGAGTAACCTACATTTAGTAAATGAAGTCACCTAAATTTAGTAAATGGAGGCACCTACATTTGGTAGGTGGAGGTACCTACATTCTCACCTAAGAAAGATTACAAAATATGTTGAGGAAATCCTAGAAATAAAGGGAAATATAATTAACCCATCTAGGAAATAAAATCCTACACTAACACCCCCCTTACGAACAACTTAGGTGGATGTAGATAAGAAGGGTCCTAGCACAAGAGCTAGGTTAGGTACCCTTGTACAACTATAATGCAAACTCTCATAATTGAAAAAAAGAGAAAACCCTGTGGGAAAAAGATCCTTTCCAAAACAGAGTAAAAGAAGCTAAAAAGATCTAGTAGAAGTAGACACCTATCACACCCCAAGAAAAGCACGTAGATGAATGAACTTGATCTCAATGAAGGGTTTGGTGAATATTTTGGCAGTATGATCGGATGTCTGATGGTACTAGAGATCAAGAACTTGCTCATGAATCAACTCTCAAATGTAGTGCATGTGAATCTCAATGTGCTTGGTCTGCTGGTGATGGACCAGATTGTGAGAAATCTGAGTGGCACTTTGATTATTACAAAAGAGGACTGTGGGCTTGCGAAAAGGAATGCCAAACTTAGTGAGGATGTTCTGAAGCCAAATGGCCTCAGTATTGGCATTAACTACTCCTTGATAGTCAGCCTCAGTAGATGAAAGAGAAACAACATCATGCTTCTTGCTCGACCAAGGTCCAAGAAATTGGACCTGAACCAAGAGAGAAGCAATACCCCAAAGTAGACTTGCAATCTTGAGAATCGCCTGCCCAATATTAATGTGTGTATCCTATCAAGTCATTATACACACCTACTGTATAATGGATCCCATAACTATGAGTACCTTGGATATAATGAAGAATCCTCTTAGCTTCTTTTCAATGTAGCTCATGGGGCTCCTACATGAACCTGAAGACTATGCCCACAACATATGAAATATCAAGTCTTGTGTGAGTCAAATATATGAGGCTACCAACCAATTGACGATACAAGGTAGCATCGACCAAGGGTGAAGAACAAGAATCCTCAAGTTTGACTCCTGACAAAAATGGAGTCGGTGCAGACTTATAGTCAAGCATGTGAAATCTAGAGAGCATATCAAGAGCATACTTAGGTTGTCCAATGAAGATACCAGAAGGTGACTGAGTGATCTCAATCCCTAAGAAGTAGTGGTGAAGGCCTAAGTCAGACATCAAGAAGTGATCATGAAGGGCAGTTTTGATTGCCATGATGTGGGATGAATGGTACCCCATGATCAAGAAGTCATCAAAATAGAGGACAAGGAAAGTGAGAGTATCATCCTACTACAAAATATAGACATTTGGATTAGAATGGCACCGAGAAAACCCAACTAATAGAAGGAATGAGTCCATCTTGGCATACCAAGATTGAGGGGCCAGTTTAAGGCCATAAAGAGACTTCTGTAAGTGGAAAACAAGTGAAGGATCCTGGATGAATCCTCGTGGTTGGTCCATATATATCTCCTCTTGAAGGTCACCATGAAGAAAAGCACTCTTCACATCCATCTGATGAACTTCCCAGTGATGGGATGCAACAATGGAAAGGACAAGTCAGATGGAATTCATTTTGGAAAATGGTGCAAAGGTCTTAGAGTAATCAATCCCAGGAACCTAGGAGAATCCTTTGGAAACTAGGTGAGCCTTTTACTTATCAACCGACCCATCTACAAAAATTTTTTTTGATAGATCCACTTGCACCGAACAAGTTTCCTTCCCTTAAGAAGAGGGACTAAATCCCAAGTATGGTTCCTCTCTAAGGAATTGAACTCCTCTTGCATAGCAGCATCCTACTCGGGGATACCAGAAGCTTCCTAAAATAATTATGGATTAGAAGTTGTAGCAATGAAGAGATGTAAATCTTTCTCAAAATGTGACCGTGTTCTTCTCGCATCTGAAGTATCACCAACCCAATCACCTACTGACTCCAATGTTTGATGAGCCCAAAGAGGCCCAGTGGCTGGAGAATGTGGAGAATCTATAGGTTGATCATCACCCTCTTAATGATGACTAAGAGAGGAGGTAGATTGATTCTCATCATTCTCATCAGAAAAGGAAGACTCCTCATTGTGATTAGGAGGATTAAAATCCTCGGAAGAACTATCATCATGCTATCACAATGTATCCATAAAAATGAAGGCTGGAGAAGTGGTAGAAGAAGAACTAGAGGGATCTTCCTCAAAACGAGCACTCCTCTCGATGAACAACTAATATGTGGTAGGATGGAGAAGCCTGTAGCCTTTGACACTACATGAATATCTGACAAATATGTAAGGCCTACTCTAAGGATCCATAACCTTGTGTTTCTCTACTAGAATGTGGGCCCATGCAGAAGACCCAAACATTTGAAACTATTTGATTGTGGGTTTTCGACTGGTCCATGCTTGGAAAGGAGTGAATTGCTTCATAGATCAATGAGGAACCCGATTCTGGATATAACTAGTACAGTTTATGGCCTCTGTCCAATAATGAGGTGCCAATGATTTGGAGTGGATCATACAGTTGGCCATTTCATTTAAGGTCTGATTATTTCTTTCTAAAACTCCATTTTTCTATGGAGTGTAGGGAGCCGTGTGTTGAAAATGAATTCCTTCTGAGATGCAAAATTGCTCAAATATTTGATTGACATATTCCCCAATTATCGATACGTAGAACCTTAATAGTTTTCCCTGTTTGTTTTTCTGCAAAAGCTTTGAATTCTTGAAAGTACTCGAAGACTTCATAGTTTTTTTTGAGAAAATATAAAAAATTATACTGAAAGAGATCATCAATGAAGATTAAGACATATTTAGCTTTTCTAAAAGAAGGATGTGGAAATGGTCGTGCCAAATCACTATGTACTAACTCCAAGAGTTGTGTGGCTCTCCATGCTTTGCCTTTATCAAATTTTTCTTCAGGATGCTTTCCAAGAATATATCCTTGACATACTCCATTAGAGAATCGAATAGAAGGCAATCATGTAACCATGTCTTGTTGACTAAGCTATTGTAGGTAGCGGTAGTTCAAGTGGCCAAACCGGTGATGCCAAAAATGAATTACTTCATCTGAGTGAGTAAGTAATGCAAGTGAAGGAGAATCAGGAACAACATGAGAGAAGTGATATAGTCTAGACTGATGATCAACATTTCCTACTACAATTGTAGACCCATTGTTGATCTCATTGATTATCACTGTTTCTGGAGAAAACTCAACTCTCTTTCTAGAGCATGTATGAGTGATTTGATAACCAAATAGGAGATTAGTTTACAAAGATGGAACACAAAGGATGTCATGGAATGTTCCTTTGCTCACGTCAAAAGACCCTCTCCCATGCACTTTGGTAGGAGTGTCATCACCCAAAAGAATAGATGGAAAAGAACATGACTCCAAGGAAGAAAATCTTTCTTGTGATGAATCCATGTGGTGTGAAACACCTGAATAAATTATCCAGGAATGTGGTTGTGAGGCAAAAAAAATTAGGGCCTTACCCTTTCCTTTCCATTTAATTGTGTCCTTTGTAGACTCTTGAGATGAACTTGTCTTGACAGAATCAGGCACCTTGACATTGTTCTTTTCAAGCAGATGAGACAAGTGATCAATTTTCTTCCTTAGACATTTGTGTTCATCATGACCAAGTTTCTTACAATAGGCACACATTAGCTTCTCCCTCTTGGACTTATCACTATTTGAAGAAGATTCCACATTTGTTTCTCTTGGAGCATCAAATTTCTTTTCTTGCTTCTTTTCTCCTTGGTACTTTTGTTTCTTTTCTTTCTTGGAAGGTCCTCTTTGTTCTCTTGTACCCTGATTTTCAGCCAAGGCATGAGACTTAGAGGGTTTCATTGTGCCCATGTGAATCAACTTGTCTTGTTATTTTGTGAGTTCATTTACAAACTCATCAAGAGAAGGCATCTTATAGTTGGTTCCTAAGGCACTTTTAGTGGCATAGAATGTAGAAACAATGACTGAATAGTTTTGAACAAGTTTAGAAAGAACACTCAAAATTAGTTGTGAATCTTTCTTATCAATCCCACACGCTTTTAATTGCAATCTTAAAGCCTTCAAATTTGTGAAAAATTCTTGAACAGTTTCAAAGTTACATGGGTTTAATCCTATCAATTTATTCTCTAATTGATGTGCCCTTAATTCATCTTGTTTAACAAACAATCCTTCAAATTTTTTCCATACATCATTTGGAGTTGTGGCAATTTCAACATGAAAGAGAAGATCAGGAGATATAACCATGCACAAAGTACCATATGCTTCATCACATTTGTTGAACCATTTAGGATTTTCCACAAGAAATGTTGGTTCAGTTTTGACACCCATTGTTACTCTATATAACCCCAACTTCTTAAGATAGATTGTCATTTAAGACTTCCACTCATAGTAGTTATAGGGTGTGAGTAATGGAATTGTTGATTGATCCATTTTAGTGCAGAAAATAAGATTGTTGTGTGGAATACAAGAGAGATAAATCACATAGAAAGAGAGTGAATGATTCCACCCCCTATACTAGATTAAGAAAAATCACCCCCCAAAGTGTTACAAGGTTGGTACTTTATAATTTATTGCATTTACAGAGCTCTTTTCCAAGTTACAATCTTCAATAGGCTCATAATGGCTGAAATTAAAATTTCTATTACAACGTGAACCAGAGATAAAATCTAGAAAAAATGAACACTGAATCTATGTAGTTCTCTTCACCATCTTTCTGGCGATATCTCATTTTGAAAAATGGAGCATCGGGGTGAGAGTTATAACCAAATGAAGAAAACACAATACCAGACTTCAACCTACAAAATACTAGGTAAAATGATTTTTTTTAAAATCTAAACCTCCTTTAAAGTGAAGATCTCGTCTCCAAATTTCTGTCGATATTTCATTTGAAAAAATTTGACACCATGGGCGAAAGTTATGCTTTTTTGAAAAAAATGCCCTTTTGAGAGCTAGAGGAGGAGATCTAGTGGTTAGAGGGAGGAGCCACTAGAGGAGGTGGTGCATTGGTGGTAGAGTGGCGGTGCTGGCAGGTGTTGGTTGGTGGTTTCTAACAGTGGTCCACTATGGTCAGTCGCTGGAGGTCGGCCCCACTGGCGATCTGTTGGCAGTGGTCAGCTGCTAGTGGTCGGTCGCTGGTGGTCGGATGAGGTGGTCGACCTGCTGGTGGTCGGCCATTGGTGTTCAGCTAGTGGTTGTTGGCCAGTTGAGGCCGTAGTACTTAAATTTTTTTAATTATATATCTGTTCAAAAAAAACTACCTCGTTCTACGTACCAAGGGTCAAACGACCTGTACTGGAAAAACTATTTTGCCACAGATTCTTGAGGAACAAAAATAGGGTGAATTTAATATCAAAATTCATCTATGAGGCATTCCGTACGTGATGGTTGTGTCCTATTAGGCCGAAAATGCTTCTTTTGCAAGCTGTCTTCTAGATCTAAGCAAGACTCATGTTTTGCAACTTTTGCAAATGATCTCCAAATTGGATGAAACGAAAGCCAATCTTGAATTTCTCAAGCCTTCTAGACGTGATGGAATGATAAGAATTTCTCCCTGAATGCTTCAAAGCACTACAATCATCAAATCAAGAAAAACAACATATATGCACAATGAGACTTAATAGATCTTCATAAATCTTGTTGTTCTCTAGATCGTACGAAACATAAGAGAAATAACAACAAGATTTGACAAGATCTCTAAGTAATCTAAACTTTCAAAACTTGCTCTGATACCATGTTAGAATCTATTAAAATAGATATAACCCAAAATCCAATTAAAAGTTTTAGATCAATAATTGGAAATAAAATAAGTAGAATAACAATATTAGATAAACTTGATGTAAATGCTCAGAGGCATAACAACATAAAGGAAAATCTCTATTATGCTATCCTAACGTATCCAATATATCTCCAATATCCAAATAAAAGTAAGGAAGCCTATTTATATAGGCAAAGGAGAGGTGGAGGCACCTACATGTGGCAGGTGTAGGCACCTACATGTGGTAGGTGTAGGCACCTAAATTTAGTAAATGGAGTCACCTACATTTAGTAAATGAAGTCACTTAAATTTAGTAAATGGAGGCACCTACATTCTCACCTAAGCAAGATTAAAAAACATGTGGAGGAAATCCTAGAAATAAAGGGATTTATAATTAACCCATCTAGGAAATAAAATCCTTCACTAACAATTCTTCCTAGGACCTAAGTATTCTTTATCAACTAATGTTAACTGCCAAAGGAATTCAATTATTCCCACCTTGATAGGGAGATGTTTTGGAAAACTATGAGTTGGATGAGGAAAACCAAAAACTCTAATAATTGTAAAGTTTTCAAACAAAAAAACTTCCCCCCAATTATTCCTAATGGGCTCCTGAGTGTTAGCACGTAATGGTCTAATAATCCTTCTAATTTCAAGAGGAATTATATCCTCTTTTGGACCTAACATATCTCTAATGGGATTTACAATCCATTTTTTAAATGCAAAAAAGAAGAAGAGTAAGTAGTACATTCTCATACCCTTGTTTAGAGCTGTACTGGAATCTACATGCACATGTCTTCCTTCATTAGTATCAACTCATCATCCATATGATCAACATTGTATAACAAGATAAGGTGCATAAAAATTGAATATTGCTTGAAACTAATTGAAGAAGGGTTTCTTTGAATAACAACCAAGTCATTGTGAATTCTGTTAACAATAAAACCCACATAATCATATTATTTGTTTACATGCAGGTGTTGAATGTCCATGACTACCATCAAAAGATCTTCTGTTACTGATTTTCCTCTTTTTGCTCCCAAAAAATTTGCATAGACTGTACGCAGTATACTTGAGATAATTGTGGAAGGTGTCCAAATCATAAGGTTCAATAACATTATCTTGAATTGGTATTGTCTTCCTTCCATCCCTTGGAATAAACTTGGGAATCACATTCTTCTTCAGAACACATTTATGCAAGTGATACTGTCTCTTCTCTTCATCTAGGTCTATGTCAATACTCTTGGCTCCAGACATTCCAAATGCCTCCACAAAGCTGGCTCTGTCATTTCTTACCAAAGCAGTTTTATCCTTCTTCCTTATACAATTGGTAAGTGGGCAATAACTCTTTGCTAGTGCTTTTACTAGGTCAACATCCACAAAAACTTCAGGAACAATCAAATTTTCCATATTTAATGTTAGAATTCTTAGGTACTGGGAGGGTAGGTGAATCAGTACAAACATGTAATGAACAAATTCAACCACCAATTTGAATAACATCAATATTAATTTGCAAACCACAAAGCATATAGTTGAAGTAAGAAAATAGAAGTAAACAATGTCAATCATCCACAAACTCATCACACATGATACATATATTTTATCATGGAAACCTTTGGTTAGAGGGAGAAAACTACGGTGGGAATGACACCCACAAGCCCACTACTGCAGTAATGAGTTTTCTCTGTTAGGCGCTACAAATACACTTTATGAGAGTTCACCCTATTAGGAGTGACAAATACACCGTTAGGAGTATAATCTAACCAGTTATGATCTACCTCATTAGAGGATTTAAAACTCTTTCTATGAGTTCACCCAGTTAAGGGATTTACCATTAGAACCTGTTATACTTTACCCAGTTAAGGGATTTTCTTTTCATAAGTATTAGGGAACAACAAGATGAATGATCTGGGTGTAGCACTTCTTTCTTTTCAGATCCAATTTGTTATTTTTACTCTATAACTTCTCACTGCACTATCTCTATCAGCTCTTTGATTGCAACCCTAAATCACACGGATTGAAATCACAAAACCCTAATCACATCACTCACAACAACAACCATTTCAATATGAGTAGTTCTCTTTAAATACACAACTTGCACCAACATCAACCATACCAAAAATGATCTTCAAATTATTTCTCGCGTAAGCACCATGTCCCAAAGTGATAATCTCAATCAACAACACATTTTACCATGACCGCATTGGATCAAAATAAAGTCTACAATTTATATTTATAAGGTATTCAAACACATTTTAACTTCTAGAAAATCATCACCATAAATTCACCTCATTCAATTGTATCGATCCCATAAATGCAAACTCATGATTTCATAACCTCTATTCCTTGTCATCATATTATCATATATCATCGTACTTACTATACCGCTCACCGATGTGGGATCTACCAACAATTTATAAATAATACAAGTGTTCTTACCTATCTCAGTGTCTATGACATCAAAAAATCTCTTACCAATCAACCAAATGAGTTCTGGTAGGAACCACATTGGAATATGAACATGTTGATGTTGTACCTATGACCTCTCCTCATGATTCAACTTCTACCATGATCACCACCAAAGTTTTGTCCTCAGTATTTACTGATCTTTTGGACTTAGCCAATTTACTGCATTATTGATCATGAATCCTTGTTACCTATTGTGTCTTCAATTCACTTGTTATATTTAATGAATGTTCTGACTTAGTTTCCATCAATGACAACCAAACAAGTGACTCCATATGACAACACCCAAAATCTATCAGAATGCCAACAATCTCCCCTTTTTCCATTGATGACAAATACATATTATCTTCTAAAATCCATGCAATCAAAATCTCCATACTAGGTCAGATAAAATGAATATATACACCCTCATTGGTATATATAGCATAGACTAATATAGACTAATGCTCCCTCTAAACATATACTCCCCCTTTAACTATAATGCCAAAGGTGAAAAAATTGAAATATGTACAATAGAACAAATTTTACTTACATCCTGTCAAATATAACCTTGAAATTTATCTTTACTGATTGTAAGGATGTCTCCCATGTCTTCTGCAAGTATCCCAAAGAAATAATTTGATCAAGCATACTAGAATAAAGCTCCTCCATGTTGTCTAGAGTGCTCATGTCTGGTAAGGAAAGTATGTCTTTTTCCTTCTTCACATTTTGTTGCATGACCTCTATTGTAGGTGATAAGTAGGATTGAAGTTCCAGTAGGGTAACCATCTTGTTATCTTGCTCATGTTGTATCTCCTTTACCTTGTGTGAAATTTTCTTCACCTGACCACTGAAAGTCATGACTAAGCTTGAAATAGGATCAAACTGACCTATTAAGCTCTCTAGCTCCTTTTGAGCTTTAAATCTTGTTTTCTCCAAATCCTTGACAAAATCAGAATGTTGTGAAACTTTAGTGAACAATTTTCCTACCTCAGCCAATGAATAATTGACTTCCTTCACAAGATCTATCAATTTGTTATGATTTGTAGTTATCTTTTCCATAAATTTACCTATCATCTTCTTCTCTAAGTTCTCCTTTGCAATTTTTGCAACCATTGTCTGCAAATCTGGGTCTTGATCTAAATTTTCTTTGATCATAGTGTCCATATGATCAATTGTAGAATCTTTTTCAGCATAGTCTACCTCAAGTACCAACTCAACTAGAATGTCTCTAGCTTGCCTTGTGACTTATTTTATTCTTATTAGATCTCAACTAATCTCTTTCAGCCTTTTTCTTCAATTGTTTTGAGTATTTCATCATTTCCTTAGGCTTCAATTTAGTTATGTCTACCAATGTGGTAAGTGCTTCTTCTTCTTCTTCTTCTAAATATCCCCGCATAACATTGTTAAAGTTATCACCCTATTCCTTTATGAATTCACTTATCTGAATGACAAATGGTTTATACTTAAATGAATGCTTCTTATTTTTATTTATCCTCTCCATTCTTTTCATAAATTGACTCTTGATCATCTCACATAGATCATACACTGAATCATATTTAACAATTTGATAGGCAACATGGATAGCACCACCAAGCACACTATTAACATGACTTGATTGGTATACTCTCTAACCTTTCACCATGAATGCAAAGAAAAATTCATTTTATTTAATGTGATCAATTGTCATTTCTCTGTCATCTTGTTTGGATTTGGTTAGCTCAGCAACCAAATGTATTTCCACCATTCTCAATGTACATTCAAGTCCTTGCTCGAAACTCTGTAACCTTGTGAAGCATGATCTTGGAAATCTTTTGTGGTGTTTCTAGGCATATAACTAAATAACACATAACGAATCCAATTGAGATAGAATTCAGTGGGAATGCCCACCGCATATGTTAAACCCTTTTCTTGTAGATGTTTGTACTCATCTTTCAACACACCATTGATGCACATACCATTACACTCTTCCTTTATTTCTTCAGCTCCCATTTCTTCAATTTTTCAAAGGATAGAGGACCAAATATCTTCAATCAACATCGCTTCCTAAGGAATAGTGGATAGGGCACCTGTCATATCAATCTTGGTCTCTTTTTTTGAATGGATTTTGAACATGGGTTGAGGCTTCTTAGTGATGTTAACCAAAATAGGAGTATCAATGTTCTTTTCCATTTAAATCAACTGCAACAACACACACACCTAACAACAAGGAAAACTTATAACTTATAATACACTGGTTAGGGCTTCATGAGAACTTGATAACAATTTAGCTCAAAATATCAACTCAAAATTAATCGTTGCACATTATAGATCAAGACAACTCTCAAATACTCAAATGAAAGGAAAGGTGCAAAATGAAACCACTTTCCCTATATTTATCTTTTGAGAAATAGACATTGCACACTTCAACAATAGGAATAGTTTCATGTCACCACTTATCACATATACACTATTTGGTACTCAACCAATAGTTATAATTGATATCAAATACATATATAGAATGAAATCTTAGTGTGATCGACATAGAATCACATACAACCTCAAAGTCTTTAACAAAACCAAAATCATAGAAATTTACACCATAAAGTGCATATAGATCTTACCACTCTTGAATATAGAAGATTGGTAAATGATTTATCTATAAGTGCTCCCCCTAAGAAAATACTATGCTTAGTTTGAAGAAGAATCCTCTATACCAGAGGATGGTGGATTCCCTTTAGGTGACTTGACCTCTTCCTATTTCTTTTCTTTCTTCACCCAAGTCTTCTCCATCTTGTGTCTTTTTTTCTTCTTTGTCTTTTCAGTCGTTCATCAATATTCTATGAGATCTCATTGTATTGTTTCAAATTTTCATTTGCTTCTTTATCAGCTTGCAATTCCTTCTTCAGTTTCTCATTCTCCTCTCTAAGTCTTTCATTTTCACTTAGAATTTGCAGGCTCTCCTCAGATGTGTCATGAAGGTGTTGATTCATGACAACATTCTCTTGTGTTATCCTAAAGAATTGTTCCTTTCTTTCCTTCAATGCATCCTCAAAAACTTTCTTGGCATCTTCTGCAATCTTCCTTGCATCTTCAGTTGTTCTTCTTCCTTCAAGGTCTTCACACATCTTAACAGTCTAACTTTCAAGATCTCTTTTAAAATTCTTTAGACATATTACCTTCAAATAGTTGATCAATTTAATCCTAGCTTTCACATAACTTCTCAGTAAGTTCTCTCCTTTTGGCAAGTGACTTTTTTAGATTTTCTTGTAGCTCAATGATCATCTTGTTTGCATTCTAAAATTACATCTAATACCTATAACCTTCCATGATAGTGGATATTTTCCTCATTTTTTTAGGATTATAACCAAGAGGATCAAGTCTCTGATACCAATTGTTAGAATTCTTAGGTACTGAGAGAGGGGTGAATCAGTACAAACAGGTAATGAACAAATTCGACCACCAATTTGAATAACAACAACATTAATTTTCATACCACAAAGCATATAACTGAAGTAACCAAATAGAATTAAATAATGTCAAGCATCCACAAAATTACCACACATGACAAAAATATTTTATCATGGAAACCCTTGGTTAAAGGGAGAAAACCATGGTGGGGATGATACCCACAAGCCCGCTACTACAATAAATGAGTTTTCCATGTTAGGATCTACAAATAACCTTTCTAAGGGTTCACCCTATTAGGAGTGACAAGAACACTGTTAGGAGTACAATTGGATCAGTTATGATCTACCTCACTAGAGGTTTTAAAACTCTTTCTACGAGGTCATTTGATTAAGGGATTTACAATAAGAACTTTTTAGAGTTCACCCGGTTAAGGGATTTATCTTGCTGCAACTATTAGGGAACTAAAATATGAATGATCTGGATGTATCCCTACTTGATTTTCAGATCTAATATGTTCCCTGTACTCTCTAACAACTCACTTCATTATCTCTATTTGTTCTCTGATCAAAACCCTAAATCAAATTGAATGAAATCACAAAATCCTAATCACATCAGTCACAACAACAACCATTTCAGTATGAGAAGTTCCCTTTAAATACACAACTTGCACTAACATCAACCATACTAAAAATGATCTTCAAATTCTTTCCCATGTAAGGACCATGTGCCAAAGTGATAATCTTGATGTGTAACACATTTTAGCATGACCACGTTGGATCAAAATAAAGTTTGCAAGTTAAATCTCCAAGGTAGTCAAACACATTTTGACTTATCCAATGTATCACTGTAAATTCCAACTCATCACTTCATAACCTCTATTCCATGCCATCATATCATCACAGATCATCGCACTTACTATATCGCTCACCGATATGGGATCTAGCAATATTTCCTCAAGAACACAAGTGTTCTTACCTGTCTTAGTGTCTGTGATATCAAAAACTCTCTTACCAATAAACCAAATGAGTTGTGGTAGGAGCCACACTAGAATATGAACATGTTGATTTTGTACCTACGATTTCTCCTCATGATTCCACTTCTACCATGATCACCACCAAAGTTTTATCCTCACTATCTACCTATCTTATGGACTTAGCCAATTTAAGGAATTATCAATCATGAATCATTGTTACCGATTGTCTCTTCACTTCACCTGTTATATTTCATGACTATTCTGGCTTAATTTCCATCAATGACAACCAAACAAGTGACTCCCTATAGCTGCACCCAAAATCCATCAGAATTCCAACATTTAAAACCCAAGGGTTCATACCAGGACATCCTTCACTCAGTTGTTGAAGAAGAATAGGAATAGAAAATAACTAGTGGAATAGGGAGTGTCTGGGGTCTTTCATTGGAAGCACATATCTCTCCATGCCTATTGATTGGGTGATAAAGAATTTGATGTTCTTGGAAGCAATTGAACCCATTCTTTAGAGAATTTTTTCTTCTTCTTCTTTCCTACAGAATTTGATTTAATAGAAGTACTCAGTTCTTCCATCTTCAAGAAATAACAAACTCGCAAACCAGATAGAAAATATTCACCAATACACTTATTTATCTGAAACACAACAGATTATTCTTAGGCACTCCTACTATCACACAAAAAACAAGAACTCAAGATTTGAAATGAAAATGATGGCTATGGATTCATCTTTAAATCTCCTCTTTTTGATTACCAACCATCTTCCCATCAACTCGACATTAATTTAATGCATGCCAATAACTAAGATTATCCATGGAGAACATAGTCATGTTATCAAGCTACAAATTTGTAACCCTTTAAAATAATTTGAAAATATGGCAGCACAACTATACATTCTCCATCATGTCACAAAATTCATTGGTCTAGACCCCACTTGTTATTTTTCAACTTAAGTCAACTTTCATAAAAATCTACATGGCATCCATTGTGGCTTTGCGTCATAAAAATATGACTTACATTGTATCTTGTGAACTTGCACCAAGCCATAACAATCATTCTACATGGTCACAACCTTCAAAATAAATTGTGTCATAAAACCACGATCTTTCACCAATGACCATCTTTAAAATCCTTGCATGATCAAAACTGAGAAATGTTTAAGAAAAGGTAATCTGAAACCTCACGCTAACCATTGATCATCACACCCAAGACATGTGACAACATCTCACACCACCACAACCAACTGATAGAACCTTTTAAAACCTTTGTGATGCTGTGACAAGGCTTTTCTTCCTTTGAATCTTCATGTTGCACGTGCAAACATCTCTCACCATCAAAGAAAAACTCATAGTCTTTACAAAAGATATGCGATCTTACGGTGCCTTCATAAAATGTTAATTAGCTTTGAAAATTTAGGACACGTGGCACCTTCGCGCTTGTTCGCACCTCAAAAACTTAACTCTTAACAAATCTTGTGAACCTATGACAAACATAAACATAATCGCTAGAGACACCATCACACAATCACAAATATTTATACTTAACCATTATTATCCATGTGAAGTTGCGACAAACTCAACTATCCACCACACTAACCTTAGCGCAGGGTCGCAAGATAAAATATTTTCTTGACTTTCAACCTACGACCTTGCACAAAGACTCAACTTTAATACTAGCACAACATCACAACTAATTGATGTAATTAAAAAAACCTTCTGCAAAACTATGACACAAAGGACTTATCCACTTCGCAAGATCACAACTCTTAAATGTTAAATTTTCTTTACCTTGCGACCTTGCACCCAAATATTTAAAGGACATCGCTAGTTCGCATAAATAAAATTTTGACCAAATAAGACTCACGAACTAGCGGTAAAGCATAAAAAGGGCATTTGACTTCAAATGAACACTATGACACAATGTTTAAACCAATAAGAAGAGAACATCTTAGACCTAAATTTTTTTACCTCCAACTCCACTGCAGACTTCATTTGCTCAACACATGAAAAAAAATTAAGCAAGGTAAAACATATTAGTGCCAATCCTGAAGAAATTTGATAAATACTTAGCCAAATTTTATAGTTCCAAAAAACCCAAAGAAATTTTTGAGTCAAATAACACAAAGTAAGTATGAATTTCCAAACCACATTCTTACAATTAAAAATAGTGTGTGAGGCTCTGCAATTCAGCGATTTATTTGGGAAAGTAGGAAGATTATTATAGATCATTTATTCTATAAGATTAACCATGGTAAAATAAAAATATTTTGGTGGGATTCATGGAATGGATAGTAACCATTAGAAACTATGCTAGGATGTCTACAATGGAATTCAAAAATTACCTTAGAATTTGAGAAAAAAAGTTTTAAACTATGCAATGAAATTAGTGGAGGGGGTGGTGATATATGGAACTAGAAATTAATTGAGGGATTGGACATTTTGGAAGAAGAAAACTTCTAAGTGTGAGGAGCCCTCGGAAGGATGAAGATATTTATTTTAGGAAAAGAGGACTTTATTGTGTGTTATGTAACCAAATCTGGAAATTACCCTATCTTGATTGGATATGTGCTTCAAGATAAAAAAAATAGTATAGCCAGCTAAGCTATGTTGGAATAGTAGCATGTTGCCTTAAGTAAGTGTTTTTTTTGGATTGTTTTGCATGACAAGATATTAGCCAGAGATAAATTAAGGGTGGTGGGAATTGAGATCCCAAGGCATTGTGTTAGTTGTTTAAGAGCTGGAGAAGTGTTGATTATTTACTATTAATTTATCCTTATGTAAGCAAATGTTAGGATTGCTTGATGTCCTCTCTGAATTAGAAATTAGCAAGACAACCTAACTTGTTGGGTTGGAAAAATATTGGTGAGGATTCAACTTGGGGAGACATTTGGTGACTACTCCATCTATGGTAGTTTGGTAGGTGTAGAAGAACATGAATATAAATCAAGCATTAGAAGTGGAAGAGGTAATTATTAATATTAGAGTGGGTATTTGTGAGGTGGTAAACTCTATTACAGGAAGGAAAGAATATTTTTTTTCCACATGGGCCAATGGAATTCAAAGGAAGTGGATAGGGTCGACTGCTCATGAACATTAATATAACTAATAAATCAAATTGAAGGGTGTTAGTTAAATGGTGTGTTGCTAAGGAAGATACAAACTAAATTTTGACAAAGTAGCAAAAGGCAATCCCAAAAAAGTAGAAATGGGTTGTTTAATAAGAGTTTATAGAGGATAATATATTAGGGATATGGATAAGAACTCAATTAGTAACACTAATGCTAAAGTTTAACTAGAGGCCTTCTTATTTGGGTTATGTATGTGTAAAGAAAGAGGCATCAACGAATTGGATGTGGAAGGGGATTCACACTTTTGCATAAATGCATATTGCAAGAATCAGGTAAGTAGTTGGAAAATTACAACATGGGTGGAGTGCAAAAAGAAAAATATATCAAGTTTCATGGATATCAATATCACTCATGTTTTTAGAGATTCTAACAAGGCTACAAAATTCTTTCCCAATGTTGAGGTGAATTTGAACGATGCAATGAGTGAAACAATAAAGATATATGATTGGCCAGATTTGATTAAAATTTTAAAGAAGACAAAGTCAAAAGGGGATCAATTTCAAAAGTAGGAATTGGGTAAGATTCATAAAATCTTGAGGATAAGATAGATGAAAAGATAAAAGGATGGGAGAATCAAGAGAGTACAAACAATGGGTAGATATAAAGAAAGACAAAATGTATGGGGGTAGTTTTATTGAAGCTTTTATCTTGAGAGGAGACATGTATTTTTGTTGGAAGCTACAATTGAAACAATTGTTAAATTTCCATTAATGTCAAACCTTAACTGGTAAGAGAATTGCTATCTTGTAAAGTACCATATCAATTGATTAATGAAAAAGATTTGAAAAGAGGAGATAACAAGAAGACCTAGTGAAATAGTTGAGTTATGTTAAACTAAAATTTCATTTTGTACTTCTCTACAATGCTAGCTGCTAGCCTTTCATGTTTATGCATCTTAATTTGAAAGTCTTTGAAATATCCCCACATAACATTGTTAAAGTTATCACCCTATTCCTTTATGAATTCTCTTATCTGAATAACAAACATTTTATACTTAAATGAATACTTCTTATCTTTCTTTATCCTCTCCATGTTTTTCATAAACTGAGTCTTGATCATCTCACATAGATCATACACTGAATCATCTTTAACAATTTGATAGGCAAAATGGATAGCACCACCAGGCACACTATTAACATGAATTGATTGGTATACTCTATAACCTGTCACCATGAATGGAAATCAAACTTCATTTTCTTTAATGTGATCAATTTTCATTTATCTGTCATCTTGTTTGGATTTGGTTAGCTCAGTAACCAAATTTATTTCCACCATTCTCAATGTACATTCAAGTCCTTCCACAAAACTTTGTAACCTTGTGAATCATGATCTGGGAAATATTTTATGGTCTGTCCATGCATATAAATTGATCATGGACTCTAAGTAACACATAAATAATCCAATTGGGATAGAATTCAATGGGAATGTCCACCACATATGTTAAACTCTTTGCTTATAGATGTCTGTACTCATCTTTCAACACACCATTGATGCACATACCATTACACTCTTCCTTGATTTCTTCATCTCCCATTTCTTTGATTTTGCAAAGGATATAGGACCGAATATCTTCAATCAACATCGCTTCCTGAGGAATAGTGGATAGGGAACTTGTCATATCAATCTCGGTCACTTTGATTGAATGGATTTTGAACATGGGTTGCGGCTTCTCAGTGATTTTAACTGGAATAGGAGTATCGATGTTCTTTTCCTTTTAAATCAACTGCAACAACACGCACACCTAAAAACAAGGAAAAATGATAACTTATAATACACTGGTTAGGGCTTCATGAGAACTCGATAACAATTTAGCTTGAAATCTCAACTCAAAATTAATCATTGCACACTATAGATCAAGACAGCTCTCAAATACTCGAATGAAAGTAAAGGTGCAAAATGAAACCACTTTTCCTCTATTTATCTTTTGAGAAATAGACATTTCACACTTAAACAATAGGAATAGTTTCATGTCATCAGTTAACACATATCCACTAGTTGGTACTCAACCAATAGTTATAACTAATATCAAATAGATATATAGAATGAAATATGAGTGTGATCGACATAGAATCGCAAACAACCTCAAAGTCTTTAGCAAAACCAAAATCATAGAAATTTACACCATAAAGTGCATATAGATATTATTGCTCTTGAATCTAGAAGATCAATAAATGATTTATCTATAAGTGCTCCCCCTAAGAAAATACTATGCTTAGTTTGAAGAAGAATCCTCTATACCAGAGGATGGTGGATTCCCTTTAGGTGAATTGACCTCTTCCTATTTCTTTTCTTTCTTCTCCCAAGTCTTCTCCATCTCAAGTCTAACTTCATCAACATTTACAATATTCTTTCCCTTCCTATCCTCAGACTAGTTAGGAGATTGGTTCCTGGATCTCCAATCTCTAGAAAGTAGAAATGTGACCAACCCTATGGCATTGGAAACAAACCATACCAATTGACCTACAAGGTCCAACATTTCCTCTTTGAGTTCTCATTCTATAATTTACCACAAGGTGACCATATTTACCACATATCATGCATGTAAAATTGAATTTTCTTTCCATTCCAATAGTATTCACTGATTTGACAGGAGATCTAGGTGCATACACTCTTGACCTACAATCTCTAGCTTTATGTCCATATTTATTTCATGCAAAATAATATCCATCAAAACTACCACCACTGCTAGGTCTAGATCTAAACTCATAAGAAGTATGACCATAATTATGACAATTCTAGCAATAACCATAAAAATAATAAGGTCTATTAACTAGTTTTCTTCTACATAAATTTGTAGTATGACCAAGATTTCCACAATTAAAGTAGATAGGTTTGTTAAATTTCTTACCAGAATTGCTTGAACCTACCTTCAGATCTTTCTATGTCTTCTTAGGTTTAGAATTAGATGACTCATTGATTTCAAATGTTCCTTGTAATGTGTAACCAAGACCATTTGTGTCTTTTTTTCTTCTTTGTCTTTTTAATTGTTCATCAATCTTATATGAGATCTCATTGTATTGTTTCAACTTTTCATTTGCTTCTTTATCAACTTGCAATTCCTTCTTCACTTTATCATTCTCCTCTCTAAGTCTTTCATTTTCACTTAGAATTTGCAGGTTCTCCTTAGATGTGTCATGAAGGTGTTGATGCATGACAACATTCTCTTATGTTATCCTGAATAATTGTTCCTCTCTTTCCTTCAATGCATCCTCAACAACTTTCTTGACATCTTCTGCAATCTTCCTTGCATCTTTAGTTGTTATTCTTCCTTCAAGGTCTTCACACATCCTAACAAACTGACTCTCAAGATCTCTTTTTAGATTCTTCACTTCCTTTTTAAGTCTTTTGTTCTTATCCATCAGATCTGCAATTGCTTCCTCAGATTATTTAGACATATTACTTTCAGATAGTTGATCAATTTAATCCTGGCTTTCACATAACTTCTCAGTAAGTTCTCTCCTTTTTGCAAGTGACTTTTTCAGATTTTCTTGTAGCTCAATGATCATCTTGTTTGCATTCTAAAGTCACATCTAATACCTATAACCTTACATGATAGTGGATCTTCTCCTCAAGTTGTTAGGATTATCACCAAGAGGATCAACTCTCTGATACCAATTGTTAGAGTTCTTAGGTACTGAGAGGGGGGTGAATCAGTACAAATAGGTAATGAACAAATTCAAACACCAATTTGAATAACAACATTAATTTTTAAACCACAAAGCATATAACTGAAGTAAACAAATAGAAGTAAACAATGTCAAGCATCCACAAAATCATCACACATGACAAAGATATCTTATCATGGAAACCCTTGGTTAAAGGGAGAAAACCATGGTGGGGATGATACCCACAAGCCCACTACTGCAGTAAATGAGTTTTCCATGTTAGGATCTACAAATGCCCTTTCTGAGGGTTTAGCCTATTAGGAGTGACAAGTACACTGTTAGGAGTAAAATTAGGTTAATTATGATCTACCTCACTAGAGGTTTTATAAATTTTCTATGAGGTCACCTGATTAAGGGATTTACAATAAGAACTTGTTAGAGTTCACCCGGTTAAGGGATTTTTTTTGCTGCAACTATTAGGGAACCAAAAAATGAATGATCTGGATGTAGCCCTGCTTGATTTTTAGATCTAATCTATTCCCTAAGATCACTTCATTTTCTCTATTAGTTCTATGATCACAACCCTAAATCAAACTGAATGAAATCAAAAAACCCTAATCACATCAGTCACAACAACAACCATTTTAGTATGAGAAGTTCCCTTTAAATACACAACTTGCACCAACATCAACCATACCAAAAATGATCTTCAAATTCTTCCCTGCATAAGCACAATGTGCCAAAGTGATAATCTCGATGTATACCACATTTTACCATGATCGTGTTGGATCAAAATAAAGTTTGCATGTTAAATCTCCAAGGTAGTCAAACACATTTTGACTTATCCAATGTATCGCCATAAATTCCAACTCATCACTTCATAGCCTCGATTCCATGCCATCATATCATCAAATATCATTGCACTTACTATATCGCTCACCGATATGGGATCTACCAATATTTTCTCAAGAACACAAGTGTTCTTACCTATCTCAGTGTCTGTGACATCAAACATTCTCTTACCGATAAACCAAATGAGTTGTAGTAGGAGCCACACTAGAATATGAACATGTTGATGTTGTACCTATGATTTTTCCTAATGATTCCACTTCTACCATGATCACCACCAAATGTTTTTCCTCACTATCTACCTATCTTATGGACTTAGAAAATTTAAGGCATTATCAATCATGAATCATTATTACTGATTGTGTCTTCACTTCACCTATTATATTTCATGATTGTGCTGACTTAATTTCCATCAATGACAACCAAACAAGTGATTCCCTATGACTACACCCAAAATCCATAAAAAATTCCAACATTTAAAACCCAAGGGTTACATATTGGGACATCCTTCACTCAGTTGTGAAGAAGAATAGGAATTTAGAAGAACCAGTGGAACAAGGAGTGTATGGGCTCTTGCATTGGAAGCACGTATCTCTCCATGCCTATTGATTAGGTGATAAAGAATTTGATGTTCCTAGAAGAAATTGAACCCATTCTTTAGAGAATTTTTCCTTCTTCCCTGCAGCTTTTGATTTGATAGAAGTACTCAGTTATTCCATCTTCAAGAAATAACAAACTCAAAAACCAAATAGAAAAGCTTCACTAATACACTTATTTCTCTGCAACACAAAAAATTGTTCTCAGGCACTCCTACTATCGCACAGAAAACAAGAACTCAAGATTTTATATGCAAATGATGGCTATGGATTCATGTGTAAAGCTCCTCTTTTTTATTACCAACCATCTTCCCATCAACTCAACATTAATTTAATGCATGTCAATAACTAAGATTAGCCATGGAGAAAACAATCATGTTATCAAGCCACAAATTTTTAACCCTTTAAAATAATTTGAAAAGATAGAAACACAACTATACATTCTCCATCATGTCCCAAAATTCATTGGTCTAGACCCCACTTGTTATTTTTCAACTTAAGTCAACTTTTATAAAAATCTACATGGCATCCAGCGTGGCTTTGCATCATAAAAATATGACTTACATCGTATCTTGTGAACTTGTGCCAAGCCAGAACATTCATTCTGCATGGTCACAACCTTCAAAATAAATCATGTCATAAAACCATGACCTTTCACAAACGACCATATTTAACATTCTTGCATGATCAAAACTAAGAAATGTTTAAGCAAAGGTAACCTAAAACCTCACGCTAACCATTGATCATCGCGCCCAATACATGTGACAACATCTCACACTACTACAACCAACTGATAGAACCTTTTAAAACCTTTGTGATGCTACGACAAGGCTTGTCTTCCTTTGAATATTCATGTTGCATGTGGAAACATCTTGCACCATCAAAGGAAACTTCATAGTCTTTATAAAACATATGCAATCTTACGGTGCCTACATAAAATGTTAGTTAGCTTTGAAAAATTAGGACACGATGCACCTCCGCACTTGTTCACACTTCAGAAAGTTAACCCTTAACAAAGCTTGTGAATCTGTGACAAACATAAACATAACTGATAGAGACACCATCACACAATCAAAACTATTTATACTTAACCATTATTATCTATGTGAAGTTGCGACAAACTCAACTTAATTGCCACACTAACCTCAGCGCAAGGTCGCAACATAAAACATTTTCTTGACTTTCAACCTGTGACCTTGCACAAAGACTCAAGTTTAATACTAGCACAACATCATAACTACTTGATGTAACTAACAAAACCTTCTACAAACCTACGACACAATGGACTTAACCGCTTTGAAAGATCACAACCCTTAAACGTTAAATTTTCTTTACCTTGCGACCTTGCACCCAACTATTTAAAGGACATCACTAGTTCACATGATTAAAATTTTGACCAAATAAGACTCACGAACTAGGGGTAAAGCATAACAAGGGAATTTGAATTTAACTGAACACCATGACACAATGTGTAAACCAATAAGAGGAGAACATCTTAGACCTAAAACATTTTACCTCCAACTCAACTATAGACTTCATTTACTCGACAGATGAAAATAAATTAAGCACGGTAAAACATATTAGTGTCAATCTTGAAGAAATTTGAGAAATACTTAGCCAAATTTTATAGTTCCAACAAACCCAAAGAAACATTTGAGTCAAATAACACAGAGTAAGTATGAAGTTCTAAACCACATTCTTACAATTAAAAATAGTGTGTGAGGCTCTGCAATTTAGAGATTTATTTGGGAAAGTAGGAAGATTATTATAGATCATTTATTCTATAAGATTAACCATGGTAAAATAAAAATATTTTGGTGGGATTCATGGAATGGATTATAACCATTGGAAACTATGCTAGGATGTCTACAATGGAATTCAAAAATTACCTTAGAATTTGAGAAAAAAAGTTTTGAACTATGCAATGAAATTAGCGGAGGGGGTGGTGATATATGGAACTAGAAATTAATTGAGGGACTGGACATTCTGGAAGAAGAAAAATTCTAAGTGTCAGGATCCCTTGGAAGGAGGAAGATATTTCTTTTAGGAAAAGAGGACTTTATTGTGTGTTGTGTAACCAAATATGAAATTACCCTATCTTGATTGGATATGTGCTTCAAGGAAAAAAAAAAAAATAGTATAGCTAGCTAAGCTATGTTGGAATAGTAGCATTTTGCCTTAAGTAAGTGTTTTTTTGTGGATTGTTTTGCATGAAAATATATTAACCAGAGATAAATCAAGGGTGGTACGAATTGAGTTCCCAAGCTATTATGTTCATTGTTTAAGATACAAACTAAATTTTGACAAAGCAGAAAAAGGCAATCCCAAACAAGTAGGAATGGGTTGTTTAATCAGCGTTTAGAGAGGATAATATATTGGGGATATGGATAAGAAATCAATTAGTAATACTAATGATAAAGTTTAACTAGATGCCTTCTTATTTGGGTTATGTATGTGTAAAGAAAGAGGCATCAACAAATTGAATTTGGAAGGGGATTCACAGTTTTGCATAAATGCATATTGCAAGAATCAAGTAATTAGTTGGAAACTTACAACATGGGTGGAGTGCATAAAGGAAAATATATCAAGTTTCATGGATATCAATATCACTCATGTTTTTAGAGATTCTAACAAGGATACAAATTTCTTGCCCAATGTTGGGGTGAATTTGAATGATGCAACAAGTGAAACAATAAAGATATATGATTGGCCAGATTTGATTAAAATTTTAAAAGAAGACAAAGTCAAAGGGGATCGATTTATAAAGTAGGAATTGGGTAAGATTCATAAAATCTTGAGGATAAGATAGATGCAAAGATAAAAGTATGGGAGAATCAAGAGAGTACAAATAATGGGTAGATATAAAGAAAGACCAAAGGTATAGAAGTAGTTTGATTGAAGCTTTTATCTTGAGAGGAAACAGGTATTGTTGTTGGAAGCTACAATTGAAACAATTGTTATATTTCCATTCATGTCAAACCTTAACTGGTAAGACAATTTCTATCTTGTAAAGTGCCATATCAATTGATTGATGAAAAAGATTTTAAAATAGGAGATAACAAGAAGACCTGGTGAAATAGTTGAGTTATGTGAAACTACAATGGGTAATTAATGAGATTTCACCTTGAAAAGATAATATGTTGTGTATCTTTAACACCAAGTGAAAATTGGAAGACTAAAATTTTAGTCTTAACCGAGTAACATAACATAAGATTAAGTTCAAGCAGTTTGTGCTAAGTGATGGGAGTTTCAAATGAGCACCGATACATGCATAGAAAATTTAGTGTCGACCGAGCATAAACATTATAATGGAATGATCTAAGTCCTCTAACAAGACTCATTTTTAAAAAGTAACAGTAGATTGACATTATAATGGAATGATCTAAGTCCTCTAAAAAGACTCATTTTTAAAAAGGTTATTAAATCCTTTAACAAGGTCAAATTTAACAGTGTGTATTGTAACCTTTAACAGGGTTGGCTCCTCACAAAGCTCACTTCAGAAGAGTGAAAATTTGGTAGCATGTTACTGGTGGTTTTTCCCATATTGGGCTTCCACATTAAATCCTAGTGTCATACTTGTGTGAATGTTATTTGATGTGTTTTACTATTAAGAGTTTTATATTCTTCAAGTTGATTACTTTAGGACAATGGACTGCAAGTTTATGTTAGTGATTATATTTTATAGAGACCGAGTGGATTATTGAGTAGATCTAAGTTGGTTAAAGTGTTTGAAAGTTCAATTGGTACTTTTGAACCTGAGGATAACTGACTCACCTCCCCCTCTTATTTATTCTAAATCATTCTAACAATTGTGACATCAAGGAAACTATGGTATGAGAATAAAATTCAGTAGTATCATGATTTTTTTTATTTTTTTTTTGTGTTCAATCTTTTCATATCTCCATCATTTGAAAATGAGGAGGCTTGTGCAGTAATGGAAAACTAAATTTAGCACTTGTGAGAATCTATTAAATAGGTCATGAGGCAATAGTAATTGTGAAATCAGATTGGGTGTAGTCTCTTTGGGCTAAGTTTGTAACAAACACCAGAATTTAGGGTTGAGGGGGACCGATCAAAAGGTGTTCCTTTCCTATAAAAACATAAGAAGTATGCAGTAAAGGCATTCCATGGATAAGATGCTTATGTTGAGTGGAAACAAGAGAGTCACAATGCAGGAAGATATTTAGAATCAAAGATGATAGTGTGGTGAATACAATTAACTTGGTGGTGAGTGCTAGTTTTGGGAGCGATGAGCATAACCATGATGGATATATTTACCGAGTATTTTTCTATCTAATTATCTAGGTAGTGAGATCATCGTATATAAATTGTTGACCGTAGCTAATGTTATCTTTAAAATAGAAATGGAGACATTGGTGATTCCACTTTTAATTTATTTCAAAATAGAGGAAAAAATATATAGGAACTTTTCTATTGAGTGCTCTACAATTCTTGCTGATATTTTGAGGAGGCCTTACCCACGAGTGGAAATTCATCCTCTAACTATTGCATCCATTGAAAGAATTTACTCAGTCAATTTATGGGATCTTTATTACCCTAAAATGGTATTGCATCTCATTCATTGTAGAAACTGTTGTCGATAGAGGCTAAGTTATTCAAAGGTGTTGTTGAGGAGATGCAAAATATTCTAGATGGAGAAAGGTTCCACAAAAAACCCAAAACCAAAACCATTCACACCACAAATAAACCGAGTGGAGGTAAGGATCTATCTATTGATGCCTTCATTATTATGAAGGCATTATATTTTTCCATTAGTATGCTTAGAGAAAAACATGATCTGCACCATCGGTTTACTCTACACCGATAGACAGGGCACAACACTATCCAACGCCAAGGTTACCCAAAAAACATTGTTATGTGTTACCTGATGAAAAAAAGGTAAAAGATACCCGACGAGTAACAACAGTGCTACTCGACAGTATAGAAAAGAGAGGCTACCCAACAAATACAGGGAACCCGATGAACAATTCAATCAAGGAACACCAACAAACTGCAAGTTCCAACCGGTGACCAAGAACCGACAGTCAGTTACATTCTGCAAAAAGTGGATCTAACTTTCCAAGTCAGATAAATCACTGAAGTTGTATTTATAACTTCTTGATTTAATTTTAAATCCATTATGTGCGGAGGAAGAAATGTAATTGTTATTGTTTTAATTAGTTTTACTGTTTTAAAACATGCAAACTAAAGATCAAGGTCAAGTTGTAAACCTTGGATCTAAGAGTTAACATTGTAAAATGTGAATTCTAAGATAGGTCAAATACTTGTATAAATAGGTGCTCAATCCATTGAGAATAGAAGTTTTTCAATGAATATAGTAGCCATGAAGAGAAACTAAAGACCAGACAAAGAATTCATGGAGAAGAACACAAACCAAATCTAATCAGTTTTCAAGAACAGTAGAGGCTATTAACAAGCAGAGAAAAGGTATTCATCAATCACTTAAGGTGATATTATTATGGTAAAAGATTTAATGGATTTGTAAATCAGTAATAGTAGATTGCATATAGTTAGGTCAACATTTTTACTCATTCTAACAAGTGTAGTACACTAATGAAATCCTTTCAAGAAAGGCAGGCTTAACCGTCCTATTGTAAATCTCATAACTGAGTGCACACTTAAATCAGTGTTGCTAAAGCTCTTAACATAGTAGATCTTAACAGGTCTCCACCTTAATACTCTTAACAGGGTAGATCATTAGAAGTGATCAAATTGTAAGCCTTAACCAACTCCCTTCCATTCTACAGATAGTGAAGTTTTGTGGGTGCCATCCCCACCGCAGTTTTTACTTCCTAACATGAGTTTTCTATGATACCATATCTTGTGTTATGTGTTTGTCAATTTCATGAATGTTTCTATGAATGATTGAAAACTATTAAATATTGTGAACAAACAATAGATACATAAGAAAGAATAATAGTAATGGTTGGTAAATTAGAATTGAATGATTACTAATGATGAATTGTGTAAGGTGCTAAAAGTTTTAGAGGTACTGATTCACCCCTCCCCTCTCAGTAATACTTCCCATAATTCCAAAATTTGGTATCAGAGCTGAGTATCTTCTTGAAAATCTTAAAGGCTTAAGAGAAAAGATCATAAAATGGAGAAGTATAAACTTGATAAAAATATTGAGAACAAAAATCTTGAGATACAGATGTTCTATGAACAGTATAAAGAAGCAAGAATCAAGATGAGAGAGCCGCTAGATGAAAGAAAAGGTATGCCTACCCGGAACAATGAAATAGACTATCAAGAAGAAGAGATTCTAGATTTCTTTAAATCTTCAAGATCAAATGCAAGTAATATATCAGATACATTAGAAGAGAACATCACAAATCTAAAGGAGATCAATCTACATCTGACAGAGCAAATAAAGATGCTGCAAATCGGTTAAGAGACCCAGATTGTAAGAATGATTGATGTGATGAGTTCTACCAGACAAGCTGAAACAGAAAGAACACTTGCTATTGATGATAGAAGGAAGATTTTAGAGAAACTACAAGAAAAGGAAATAGAAATTCAAAGACATGCTGAGAATCACCATGATCTCACAAATCAGATTATCCTTATGAGTCAAGAAGAAAATAGAATAAATGTGGAACTCATTGAGAGAATAAATATTATCGGTGAACTAAGAGAAGAAAATGAAAAGCTAAAGCATGAGGTTAGAATTCAACAAAAACATAATGAGATTATCAGAAAGGCTAAAAAGCATTAAAAGAATAGATGACTTTCTTCAGGGACAACGAAGAGTCAACAAAAACAACGGTATAGGCTTTACCGAAAATGGAGAATCATCAAATCCAAAGAATATTTACAAAAATCCAAGACTAAGGAAGCTAACATGCAAGCACTGTGGAAAGAAAGGGCACACATCAAATGCATGCAGAGGTAAAATGAAAGGTACTCTTAAATCCACACCTACACCTTCATTCATAGGATTCTGTTATAAATGTAACAAGGAAGGACATAAGGCTTATGAATGCAAGAGAAAGATAGAAAATCCAAAGAAGGAAACCTACATGGAAAAATACTGTCCTACATGCAAGATGAATGGGCACACATCTGAAGAATGCTTGAAAAAGAAAAGGCAAGCATGGAAGCCAAAAGGTAAAGAAGTTTCTTATCAGCCAAAGAGAATCGGTAATCAATATGTATGGAATTACAACACTTGGAAAAATTGTACATGTGGTAGATATGGTCACATTGCTGCAAAATGTATGAGAGCATGGACCAAAAGGTCTAGAGGCTGGTCAAACCCCAGAATAGCATGCTTACACTGTCATAAAGTTGGTCACCTCAAGAAAGATTACAAAGATAGATTGACAGAAACAAGAACATATCCCAATGGTAACACCATTAAAGATATTCGGAGGGCAAGAGACAAAATGTGGATAAAATATTCAAGCAATGATGAAGCTGGACCAAGAAATGCAAATGGTGACACCCCATCCAATGGATCCAGTGACACCACCAACCCCACTTGAGTTGAACAAGTAAGTATGAAACTGCACTATACCAAGTTATATTTTGCATCAATTCCATTATATAAATTGATAGATAGTCAAAATCTGCATGAACCAAAGATGCATACTACTTTACTTATTACTAATCTAAGAATACAACACCATCGGTAAACACTTACTAAAATTCATCAATGAACACAATAATGAGTTGTTTACACTTACCAAAAATTGTCGGTCCACTAGTAAATATGGTAAGCTACCAATGTAACCCGACGCTCGTCAGTAAGAGAGCAAAGTGTAGAAGTTGTCGTGACAGAATACTGATATCTATCGATAAAATCAAAGTGGTTAAACAAACTGCCCTAAGCATCATATCTTCACCGACAATGATTGGAAACATCCTCTTGATGAAACCCGTCTTCACATCCCAATGAGTTGTTGAGAATTTATTGCAAAGACTTAGGTCAAAAAGTCTATAAATAGTCAATGGGACAACTTCATTTTTCACCCGCGATTTGAAGAGAAAGCAAAGCGACATCAAAGCGATTAAAGAGTAGAAAGCAAAAGCATCTATAGATCGATTCAGCACATAGAGAATAGAGTCCTCATCACCATTGCAAATTGAAGTAAGTACCAAAGGCCCCAAAAGATCTCTGTCATTATTTTGTCAAGAAAGCCCTTATTTCGAGAAAACCCTAAGTACTTGAAAAACTATGGAAACCACATCGATAACTGCTAAGTTGAAGAATGAAAAGAAGAATGTGGTGAAACTAATCAAGAATAGCACATGTGTAGAACCTAAGTACAAAATCTATCTAGAAATTGTATCAAAACCCAATGAAGCTGGCACATTTTCAAAAATTCCGCCTAGGGTTTTACTCATAGAAGACATTAGGTCTTATATTCACTGTAAGATCGCAAAGATAGGTGATCTAGAAATGGATGAAGCTTTTAAGAATCTATGTGATGCCGAAGGAAAACTGAAAGAATAAAATAAACACTTGGAGGTCAAAGGGTTAACCAACGCCCTACATTTTCTGAGGGTATTCAAGATAGAATGGATTAGGTTAGTATTGAGCAGGATGCATGACAACAAACTATGGCTAGACCAACCCAATAAAATAACAAAGGATGTTCTTCATGCTATCACTGGTTATCTGATAATCGACAAGCCTAGGGAACACAAACATCCATCCATGAAAGAAGTTACAAAACTCACCAATGCAGAAGGAGACAACAAAGGTCTCAAAGTAAACACAATCACCGATGAAGAGTTAAAATTTGGTGCATGTGTTATTGGTTAAAAAAAATTTTAGGCTAGCAAAATGAACAACATTTCTGCAACAGCAGTAAGCACAGCTTATGAGATTGCAAAAAAAGGAGTTCAGATGGATCTGTGTGAGATCCTATTGAAACAACTTGATGAAAATATGATCAAAATCAAGTCTGTAAAGAGAAACACATGTAAGTTTGGATCACTTATCATGTGTACATTTTTCTACTTTCAAGAATACTTTCCTTCAGTAGGAAAAGTTGTATGGGACTCTACCAAACTAGTAACCCAACAGATTAGTGAACTGATTAAGTCACTAGGAGACAACTTTGAGTCTGTCATGTCTGCATACTTCCTTGAGTTTAAGGAAAAGATGATGGAAAGAACTAGGATTCCTGAACAACTAGTTAAAAAACACAAAGATGAGATATGTTTCATGGAAGACACATACTTCACACATATCAAACCGGTTGTACCAAGAACAGCTTGGTTAGCACCATTAGACTATGAGATCAATATTGATCTAGCTACAAGTGCAATTGAGGCACTGATCAATGAGCCCATTGATAAGAAACAACCAAGATTTGGAACATATGAGGGGGCCAAATCTAAGATAAAACATGGCCTAGAAGTCAAGAATACTATAAACAAGAAAGATAAAATGGTTTAGAATCTCAAGAAGATTCTATTGGTATCAGAAGAAGAGAATGATCAACAAGAGGAAACTGATGAATAGGGAACCATTAGTGTAGAACTAGAAGAAAATAAATCAGATATAGAGGCTACTGAATCTAATACACCTCCATCTCCACCTCCTGCAAAGAAGCAAAGAAAATGAAGTAAAACTGCTGCTACCGATACCACACCACTTAAGAAAGGTCAAGTAAGGACCTACATGAGGAAGCAGCCAACAAAAAGAACAAAACAACAACCTGTCAAAACCACACCAACAAAGAAAAGAAAAAGGTTTGTTAGGACAAAGGCTGACTTGGATGACACCAAAGATGATGAACCAAATGTAGTAAAGAAAAAATTTAGAAGTCAAACGGTAGATGAAGCTGCCAAATCAATTGCTACTCATGGCACAATGACTGATAAAAATATCAGGCAATGGGTACACTGAATCTAGAGGATCAAAATAAAATACTTGAGGAAGTCATAAAACCAATGATCATAAAGATACATCTACTGATCAAAATAAGGAATAAACTCAAAAGGAAACAAGGAACAAGCCTTCAGAAAAAGGTGAAGAAGGAAAGAAGGATGAGATAGCAAAGAAATCAAGAGCACATTCTGCAGAAACACCCAAGGTTAATGAAGATACATCTTCACATAACTGACAGGTGCAAACTGAGCAGAAAACACAAGATGCATCATCAACAAAACCTTCCCCAAGCAATTCAGAGTGAACAAATTAACTAGCTATGGTAGTTCATACATCTGCATCCCCTCAAATATCAAAGAAGGAGAAAGGAAAGAATAAAAATCCAGTAACTCTGGATGAAATCATTGAGATTCCAGTATGTGATCCAAGGAAGTTGGATCCAATAACATTGACAAAATATGCAAAGCTCTATGAAAGAAAAGCCATTCAAGGCAAGCTGAAGAGAGTGACAAAAGAGGCCAAGGTACTGGAAGTAGAAAGAAATATACTTCAACAAATTGTACCAGACATAGATATCAATCAAAACACTCCAATTATTGATCAACTGGTCATACTCACAGATGCAATAACATCTTAGAATACTGATGTTGAAAAGACTATGGAAGAAAGACTTGAACAAAAGTATGAACTCAAGCTCGCAGAGAAAATAAGCCAGGAAGTGGCAGTGAAAAAGGTCAAGCTATCTAAATTGGTAAGTACAATTGACCCAATTTTATCAGAATTTGTTACCTTATTCAAGAAATTTTTCACTTTAGATTAACTCACTAAGGAGTATACCGACAAGATAGCAAAAATAGATGTTGATCTTCAATCCAGTGCACAAAATCTAGCCAACACAGAAGCACTTAAATTGCACAATCAACAAATCATACAGGCTAGGAAATAGAGACAAGACATTTAGTTTGTTGAGATGAAGTACAAAGATGAGGTCAATGAGCTCCAAGTTAAGCTCTTACCGATACTTACACTCCTGCAACAAAATATGATACAGGCAAATACTCTAATTGCAACCCTAGAAATGTCTGTCCTAGACAACATTTATGATATGCACGCAAGACTAGAGCTACAACACATGGCACTAGAATAGTTGAAAGAACACTGGGAGAAACTAATGGAAGATATCAAAATTACCCATTCTAACGTATTTGACACATTGTAAGTTACACATTTTTGTCACAATTTTGACATATTATAAGTTGTATGTTTTTGTCATCAGTATCAAAGAAAGGGGGAATTTGATATGTACATCACCTCAGTTAAAAGGAGGAAATTATATATATAGTAGACAAAAGGGGGAAATAATGTACATAAATAAATCAAATAGTATACATGTATATATTCATACACTTTATCGATGCACACAGTAAGGGGGAGTCATATTATGACAAGGATATAAACATGGTGTAATAATTTTAGTATTATGAACATATCAGTTTTTTATACTAATGTCAAAGGAGGAGATTGAAGGCATTATATTTTTCCATTAGTATGCTTAGAGAAAAACATGATCTGCACCATCGATTTACTCTACACCGACAGACATGGCACAACACTATCCAATGCCAAGGTTACCTGACAAACACTATTAAGTGTTACCCAATGACAAAAAGGTAAAAGATACCTGACAAGTAACAACAATGCTACCCAACAGTATAGCAAAGACAGGCTACTTGACAGATCTAGGGAACCTGATGAATAGTTCAGTCAAGGAACGCCAACAGACTGCAAGTTCAAACTGATGACCAAGAACCGACAGTTAGTTACATTCTGCAAAAAGTGGATCTGACTTTCCACGTCAGATAAATCACTAAAGTTGTATTTATAACTTCTTGATTTGCTTTTAAATCCATTATGTGTGGAGGAAGCAATGTAATTTTTATTGTTTTAATTAATTTTACTATTTTAAAACATGCAAACTAAAGATCAAGGTCAAGTTGTAAACCTTGGATCTAAGAGTTAACATTGTAAAACATGAATTCCAAGATAGGTCAAATACTTGTATAAATAGGTGCTCAATCCATTGAGAATAGAAGTTGTTCAATGAAGATAGTAGCCACAAAGAGAAACTAAAGACCAAACAGAGAATTCATGCAGAAGAATAAAAAATGAATCTAATCAGTTTTCAAGAACAAAACAGAGGCTACCGACAAGCAGAGAAAAGGTATTCATCAATCACTTAAGGTGATATTATTATGGTAAAAGCTTTAATGGATCTTTAAATCAGAAATAGTAGATTGCATACAGTCAGGTCAACATTTTTACTCATTCCAACAAGTGTAGTACACTAATGAAATCCTTTCAAGAAAGGTGGGCTTAGCCGTCCTATTGTAAATCTCATAACTGAGTGCACACTTAAATCGTTGTTTCTAAAGCTCTTAACAGAGTAGATCTTAACAGGTCTCCACCTTAATACTCTTAATAGGGTAGATCATCAGAAGTGATTAAATTGTAAGCCTTAACTAGCTCCCTTCCATTCTGCAGATAGTGAAGTTTTGTGGGTGTCATCCCCACCGTAGTTTTTACTTCCTAACAAGAGTTTTCTGCGATGCCATATCTTGTGTTATGTGTTTGTCAATTTCATGAATGTTTCTATGAATTATTGAAAACTATTAAAGATTGTGAATAAACAATAGATACATAAGAAAGAATAATAGTAATGGTTGGTAAATCAAAATTGAATGATTACTAATGATAAATTGTGTAAGGTGCTAAAAGTTTTAGAGGTACTGATCCATCCTTCCCCTCTCAGTACTACTTCACATTAATTCCAACATATTAAACCCAGTTTGCAAATGGCTTTAGCTATCAATGCAAAAAAGTGTATATTGAGAAACTCTATAGTTTTTTTAGTAGCCCAAGAGTTATCTAAGCTTCCATCTCAAAAAAAATTGAACGATTGGTTGCATGATATATGGGGTAAAAAATTGGGGTTCCATTTTTCTTATTTTTGTATGGTGCAAAAGGGGTCTTTTCTTGATTTTTTTATCTAACCCTAATAGTTAAAAGGAAATTATCAAGAGACAATTTTTGGAGAATTGACTCTTGTAATTTTAGAGCAATTTCTTGGTCGCCTGAAGCCATCCATGAGGAAATTATGGCCCTCTCTTTCCCTCATTGGATTTAAATTGGTAACTTGCCTTATTTTTGTGGAATTTTATTCCATGTGCCCTCGAACCTATCGATAGCATGATTAGGCTGGTTGACAAAACTGACAACCTTCTACCACATACTGATGTTAGGGTTCTTGTTTCCTTGAATATTGGTCTTGATATTCCTAAATTTATTCATTTTTATTTGGAAGACCATCTTGTTGCATTTATTTTTACCTTCTTAGGTGGTATTAATGTGTGTATTTTATGCAGAAAGGAAGACCACATTAGAAAATCATTCCCTTTAATAAAAAAGAAACTAAGTTCTAACCCTATAAATCATGAGGTTAACAAAGCTAGTAACTCCATTCAAAGCCAAGACAAGTCTATGCCTAATTTCGGGTAACCCAAGTTCACCTCTCACCCTACTCTCAATAACTTCACTTCTATGGATCTGGAATCTATCAACAATAAACTTGACCAACTAAAGATAGGCTTCTCTAGTGAGAAGGAACCACCTATGTTTGACAAAGACAAGAACCTCCTAGCTGTTCAAAACCTTCTTGATGAATCCACCCTTAATTTTTTATTTTTTAACCCTAAGATTCCCATCCTAAACAAAAGAAGCAAGATTCTCAACAACTTTCTCTTGATAAAATTAGAAGATTATCGATCCTAAATTCAGATCCAACAAATCCTACAATGTTCAAAATTCCACTGTCATATAGGATTCTCCTGAGGTAATGTCCATTTGCCCCTCCCTCATGGATAGTGATGTTAGTATAGATGGTAGTGATGAAAAGGAAACTGGGACCTTGGAGAGGTGTGGGGGTGGGGTTGAGAAACTAGTTGGTCTATCTGATGTTTCAACATCTAGTGATGGGTTGGTTTCTCTTCAGAAAGATTATGGTGATGAGGATAAACTCTCAGACTTCTCCCTAGTGGTTATCCTAGCTCCTCCCCCTCCCCCTCACCTCCCCAAACCTCACCAATCTCCTTTCCCCAAGATTCCCACTCCCACCCATGGTGTCATCAATATTCACGAGGGAGAAGTAAATATTGTGTCTTAGCAGAGGTTTGACATTGAGAATCTAGAAGAAGGCGAGATCAGAGAATTGGATATTGTTCCCCTCGATAATTCTCAGGAGGAACCAAAATTTTTTGTGCTTAGTGCTCAAGATAAAAAGAGGAGAGTTAGGACCAACAAGTCAAAAAAGAGTATGGAAACCCTGAATTTGAATGTTGTTTCCTAGGACATAGTGAATAAGAAAAAAAGAGGGAGGCCTCCAAGTTTCTCTAACTCCAATAGAGGTGATAAAACACCCCATGCAACAAATTCCTAGCTGATATAGGAACTTCAAGGCCCCCATGGATATTAACAGTTAATGTTTCCCATGGAATTAAAATGTACATCTTAGAATGTCAGAGGACAGGAGTCCCCTGACAGGAAATATATAATTAAGATATTTCTTATGATGAACAAGGATATTGATATACTAAGGCTTCAAGAGGTAAAATTTGTTAGTTTCTCCCTAGAAATCAGTTCAAAATATATTTGGAAGGATGAAAAATGCTTTATCACTTCCCATTAAAAAGGTAAAGGAGGGGCTACCACCCTAGTTGGTCCTAGATGGAGAAAACACATCTCTAGATGGGTATGATCCCCGTGCCATAGAATGGTTTGGATCATATTCAAATTCAATAGTGAAGAATTTGGTATCTGTAAAATATATGCTACTAATGACCACTGAGATAGAATAAACTTGTGGAAATGGATGTTCAAGTTGGAAGACATCCCATGGATCTTTGGTGGAGATTTCAATATGATATAATCACCTCAGGACAAATGTGGTGGGAGGAAATTTGAGTGGAAGGGGAATGAGAAATACTTTTGGAGCAAGATGATTAACAAACACAAAATCTTTGATCCATTGGTTGGTAACAATGTCAGTTATAAGGGCATATGGCACACCTGGTCTAATTTTCAGCAGGGTAACAAGAGAATTTTTTGTAGGCTGGACAAGTTTTATGTCAATAGAGAGGTGTTCAAATTTTAAAAAGAAAGTGATGGGGTTAGTTTAAAAGTTACCCATTACGCCCTTTCTGACCACCATCCCATTCTCTGTGACATCTTTCAGTTGGGAAAATCCAATGTTGATAGGGGAAAGAAGGAAGTTTTTTTCCCTAAATACTAACCTTTTGAAAAATGAGGATGTTGATACAATAATTAGTATTATCAGATGATATAATTTGAAGGTTGTGAAACATGAAAATGCCATTGAAAGATGGTCTTAGAATATTTCCAGCTATAAACCTTCTTTCAGTTTGTTGGGAAGGAAAAATAAAAGGATAATAAGAGGATTGAATCTGAACTTCACAATGATCTATTTTTGGGTGAAGAAATTCTACAAGACAATACATCTAATTCCAAGGCCAAAGAATTTATTTCTTAAGCCAGAGATGCACTTAGGAAGTTATAAAACATCAAAAATCAAGGGCCCACAACTAGGTCCAGGATTAACAAGATCATTCTTGAGGAAAAAGGATCCAAATAATATTTTCAAATCCTCAACACCAAAGAGGTTGGGGATAACATTGACAACATTTGGGAAGAAGGGAGAGTTCTTAACTCCAATAAAGATGATGGTGACAATATGGAGGAGGTCAAATCCAAAATTATGAACATTATCCCCGTAAAGGTCTCACCTAATGAAGCAATATGTTTAGATAAACTCATTACTATTAAGGAAATCAATAATGCCATTCAATATTTGAGTAATGAAAATGTCTTTGTGATGGATGGTATCCATGTTGAATTCTACAAGAAAAAACATGAGCTAGTTGGGAGTGAACTTCTCTAGGTATACAATGAATCCATTGAGATAAAATCTCTTGGAGCAGATATCAATTTAGGGATTATTGAATTAATCCCCAAGGAGGATGACATAAAATTGATAAAAAAAAAATGGAGACCCATTCAGGGATAACTTTAAGAAACCCCCTCCTAGGAAAATTATAAAATCCTAGAGAATCCTACATTCATTTAGGGGAAAAAATTTCTCGATGTAAGTGAATTTTTTTTCCAAATTATAAAAAAAAATGCAAAGGCAAATTTTTCACTGCCGAATGAAAATTCTATAAAATCCTGGCGAATAATACATTAATGTTGGGGAAAATATATATTGTATAAGGCGGATTTTTTTCTTTGAAGTCAAAAATTACAATATATCAGGCGAATGATTTTCGTTTGAAGGGAAAAAAATAATTGTACTGGAAAACCTATGTGTCATTTGAAAATGTATTTATTTTATTGGCCAATCTTTCATTAATTATGGGAAAAATAAATATTTTATTGGCAATTTTGAAAAGATGAGACTCATCAATGCATCATGTGGGCCAACACCAAATAAGAACTTGTTTGCAGATTAAACACATTGTTATCGATAAGTACAAATTGTTACATCGACACACAACCTAACAGAAACAAATTGTTATCGATAAGCACAAATTGTTACATTTGTCCCTGGGTGTCAAATTCTTGATTCTATTATGGTAGTTCACGAAAATATTCACTCTCTTGAGGCAGCCAAGAAGCAGGGTTTTCTTTTAATACTGGACCTCTCAAAAGCTTATGACAGGGTTGATTGGAAGTTCCTCCATAAGGTTCTTAGCAGTTTTGGTTTTGATGAGGGGGTAATTAAAATTATAAACCAATTGGTTTCTATTGTTTCCTCATCA
>MU223614.1:2152079-2174719 GCA_018584345.1 Thuja plicata | reverse complement strand
GATATTGCTGACCACCCAGTTTCTTCCCAGCACTCGGGACCGGGAACTCGTACTAGATCTAAGGTGCAAAAGAATGAAGATCCAGACCTTCTGAAGCTGAGAGAGAACGTGACTACAATGAGGACTCGGCTGGTGGAAGCTGAAAGCCTTCTGAAATCTCTCTGATTTTAGTGCTGGCGGGTTTCTTCTCTGTTTTCTTTCCAGCTGTTCTTTTGTTTTTTGTTTTGAAAATAGTTATTGCTGAATCTGGGTTTTGACCCTCTGTTGATTGGTCCCCTCCTTGGGACAATCTGTTGTTCGTTGGGGCTTTTTAAGCCTTTCCTTCCTTTGTTTTGTTAAAGGGTTTCGGGGTTCCCTTCAAAACCTTCTTTTACCGTAATCAAAAACAGTAGCATCCATCATTTTATAATGTTAAATGTATTGTTTGAGACCATTTGATGATCCTAGATCAATGCCTGAAGTTTAATTTTGGCCCCAATTTCTCCAAGAAGTCACTAGGATGATGACACCTGTCAAATTAATCTACACCATAACCATTATCTAATTAATGAAACATCACATAATGACATAATGTATTACACGTATCAAGTCTTACAACTGTTTGCGTGGACGGTTGATAATGTATCATAGTTGTCGTTAACAAAAGAAATGTTTTATCATTGACACTAAATTGGGTACTGTGACCTGTCATGACGCTATTTCTAATTTCACACACTTGTGCATTTAATATGAAAGATTTATAGAATTTTGAAGGACAAATGAACCAATTTCACACACTCCAACATTTAATATGAAAGATTTACAAAATTTTGAAGGATAAATGAATTAACAAGCTTAGAGAAATAATTGAGGGTTATTTATAGATTATCTATGCTTCTTTATTCTTCAATTATCCTTTGGTTTGGGTCTTCCTTTGCTAGTGCTTGAAAGATTGCCTTTGGTTTAGGTCTTTAGGCTGTATAATTTTTGATATTCTAGTAGTTTTTTTTTTGAAGATGGACACTCCTATCCATTTGATAAGCACATCTATAGAGGAACAAAAGGCCTTTTTGGGCCTAGTCTCAAACCAAATCCTTGAGTTAGTTTTCAAAGAGGTTGGAGCCTTAACAAATGAGGCTGTGAGGATGGTGTTGAGCCATGAATTTTTGGAAAATGTTGATAGGTACCGAGTTAAGACGGACATTACGTCCCATATTTTGGCATCTCTTATGAGCCTTGGGGGAGAGAAGGTGGATATGCTCCTTCTGTTAAGGAAGGTATTCAAACATTAATTCCTGGGTGATGTTGTTCAAGTTGTCATTTTTGCACAAATAGGGGTGGGATCCCTTGGGCAAGTGATTTACACAAGCTTCTCGAGCTAGACCAAAATGTGGCCACGCAACCTTTTCTTTTGAACCTGGATGTTTAGTAGTTGACGAGCCATAGGAAATGGGTGCAGATTGGTAGGTATTTTCTTCCCAAATGGTTTATGTTGGATGAATTTGTGGACTACAGATGGTTGTATGAATTTGCAGAGCTTATTGTCTCTGAAGAGTTCTACTTAGACGGAGGGGAAAATCCTTAGTGTTGTGTCCCTATGGCCTAAAAATTTAACTCTAGCAGGTTTGTTTTTACACTACCTCACAACCTCCCTCATTTTGTCTTTAAAGTTTTGTAGGGACTTCAAGTATCCAAGTTCAAATATTGTAAATTTGTAGAAAATATTAATGAAAACTTTGCAACTTCATTTCAGTTTTTTTTTATGGATTTAAATTTAAAATATGTATGTATGACATATGTGATTTTATAATTTGTGAATTTAAAAATGAAGAAAACAAATGTTAATGTATATGTGTTATTTATTTAGCAGTAATAATTTACCTTTTTCATGTATCATGTCACATGTGTGCGATTACGGAATTGTGAAAGTTTAAAGTATTCAGTTATTCTATTAACTTTATAGTAAAACTAAAATCTAAAATTAGCATAAATTTTTTTATTAATGTGGTGACTAGTCAGTGTCATGTGAAATGTGGGCCAATGCGAAATGGAAATTCATAAAACATCTAATAATTATAATGTCCCAACTCTCGTCAAGTTAATATCACCTCTTTGGTTGCCAAGTTGTCCGTCGTCACTGCATATGGTATGTACATTGTACTATGAGAATGGATATCATCAACACGTACCTTAAACCTATTTTTTTAGAATCCTAAATTGTAAATTTATTAATCGAGACCATTGATTAATCGTAGATCAATGGCTTGAGTTTTATCTTAGACCCAATTTCTTGAAAGAAACTAATTTTTGCAAGAAGTTTGTAGATGGATACATGTCACAAGGTTGGAACGATGACTTGCAAGAAATGAATGTCTTGTCAGAGTGACAATGACATTCTTTAATTGTGATGATCCACTCGTTAGTCATCACACACGTTGCACAATTTCTAAAGTTGTACTAGTAAATACTGTAGTTATTAGTATAGTCACTATATTAGTAATTTTCCACACTCGTGCATTAATGGGAATGATTTACCTAAAGATATGGAAGATATGGAAAAGGGATATTTATAGATGTTCTTGCTTGCTTCTTCATCAATTTCAATTTTTTTTTGCCTTTCAGCCTCTTCCCTCTAGTTTTAAGATTTTAGATCTATAGAATTTTAGAATTTCAATTTTCTGTGTGAAGTTTGAAGATTTAGGTTTTTAGTTTAGGGTATCAAGGCTCTACAAGTAGAGATGGACATACCAATTAGGTTGAGAATCACATCCACTAATGAGAAAAAGCCCTTTTTGGGCATGATACCTGATGAAGTTCTTACTTCTGTTTGCAAGGAAGTGGGCACTTTCATTAAAAATGTTGTGTTGATGGTGCTCGACCATGAGTTTATTCGCAATGAGAAGAGATACCATGTCAGCATGGACATTACGTCTCTCTTCTTGGCATCCCTTCTTGAACTCAGAGGAGAGAAGGTAGACATGCTTATGCTCATGTGTAATGTTTTCAAGGAACAATTTCTAGTGGACGACGTCCAAGTCATTGTATTTTCACAGCCAGGGTTGGGGATCCCTTGGGATGATGAAATTGAAAATCTTATCGAGTGATGCATCAATGTGGAAAGGAAACCCTTCCTATTGAACCTTAATGAAAGGCAACTGACGCTGCATCAGAAGTGGACGTGGCTGGGGAGGGACTTCCTATGGAAGTGGTTTCACCTCGATGACGGGGTGGAGATGGACTATACTTGGCTCAAAAAATTCATAGAGATTATCCTCTACAAACAATTCTTCTCAGATAGGGATGGAGAGGAAGACCCTTAGTGTTACTGTTCTTGAAACAAAGGTTTTCCACAGTTCGTTGTGGTTTTTTTTTTGTTATATGTGTATATTCAGAAAATGGAAGCACTTCCATGGTAGAATAGTTTATCCTTTAGGTAAGTGGTTTGGGGTCATGTCAAGCACCTTGAATGGGTTCCTGAATTTGATCTGGCTTTATCCCCCTGCTCTGCCCCATTTTCACTTTTTCCAACCTATTTCTAGCACCCTAGACTAAGAAACTAAAACTTTGGCCTTAGGGTCAAGGTCAACCTTGACCTTGACCTAGGTCACAATTGACCTTTTCCAGGCCTAGGGTTCAAATTTTAGAATCTCAAGGTTTCCGGATGTCGGTCTTTGGAAAAAGTTAATTCCCGCTTCTGGGTCGGCTGTTTCAAACTTCAGGACAACAAATCCTAAATTATATTTAACATAGGTCCTCTTCTTGGGGAATTGGTCCAATTAGAATTTAATTCTCCTATGTTGGCCTCTCTAGAAGATTGTGCCCTAATTTAATATTAAAGGAAGTTTTCTCCTCTCATTTTCTCTAACCATGAACTATGATCATCAAGCATAATTGCAAGAACTTTCAAAGACTTGAAGAGTGAATTCCAAAGGTGAAGAAGAAAGATATGAAAAAATCCAAGTATCCATTGAAGCATTAATCCATTCTCAAGCACTTCTCAAGCATCCATTTTAATCAAGGAGATCCATTGGTGGCCATTGAAGGATTCAAGCTCTATGGAGCCCTCTTGTTGAAGATTTCTCCATCCACATTCTTCCAAGCCTCTTCTAGTTCAAGAACCCATTCAAGATTGGTGTTGAAGATCTACAAGAAATTGATTAAAGACATCCTACATTCTACATTCTACATCCATTTGGTGCATCCATACTTGTGGATTCAAGGATTTGAATCCTCCACAAGGACTTTTTCATGAGCAAGGTGAATTGTTTCATTTACTTTGTTTATTTCTACAATTTCAATTATATATTTGAGATTAATTTCAAAACTTGGGTTTGACCAAGGAAAACCCCTCCCCCAACAAATAAAACACTTTTTCTTGTAGGTACAGGTTTGGAATAGCAGATCGGGACAGAGATTTGGATACCCTTTTCGACAAACCTTTGGGATCCAAAAATAGAATTTCAGTCTGAGACTTTTTAGGTCGATTGTGACCTAGGGTGAAATCAAAAATTATGGCAAATGGTGAAATTGATTTGAGGGTACAAATTATAACTATCTCAGAATAGAAAAATATTTTTGGGTTTTGTCCGTCTCTGAGTTTTTATTCCAGATCTGGTCTCAGATTTTCCAAAAACTCAACACAGGCTTCATAAAACAACATTCTTTGGATCTGCAATATTTCAAGGTTAGTAAATTTCTCCTATTCATTTCAATTAAATTTATCATTCCATCTACATATATTTCAAATTAACAAATCAAACCTGAGTGATTAAGATCTTCCTTCCTTATTCTTGTTTCTGAATGATTGATTCATTATGCATTGATCCTTCCTCTTGGGTTAATCAACTTGGATCTTTCATTTGCACATCTAAGGATAGAAGAAGAGCATCTTATTTACCCCAAAAACATATTTAAATGTAATATCTCTTATATACACCAACACCAACATTTTTATATATTACATTTTGGTGAACCCGCGATAGACAAATCTTTCTTTTTGGTGTTAGATTTGCATATTTTATGTTAGATCTTGCATGCATATTAGATTAGCTTTCTCTTATGTTCTTGCATTTTCCTTTCAAAAATTATAATCAAACTCTTTGTTTTCTAAATTAGTTCATTTTTATTGCATTGGTGTATGAGCTTTACCACTTCTAGTCCTACTTATAGTATCCCAGTTAGAAGTCGTAGACTCATGGGTTCCTTTGATCCCAAATCTTCCTCTCATTTTCGTAGGATCCCAGATGAAAACTTGAATACTCATGATTCCAATCCTTCTATGGAGCATAAATCTTCTCACTCATCTCATGATGAGGAGGATTCTTTAAGAGTTCCTCCTGAACAAGTGCAAAAACTTTCAACCGAACTTGATAAAATGGGAAATTGGCTTATTCAAGAAAACCATAATTGAGATTCTATTTAGGATATAGAGGCTCTTAAGAAATTCCTTTGTGATAGTGATCAAGGTGTTAATTTCTTGCATGGTATCACTCATCTTGTGCATTCAAATGTTAAACCTTTAGCTCAAGAGGCTCAAGATCTAGGATTTACTCCTATCATTAGTGAGGGACCGTCTTCTATTCCTTTACCTAGTATTGTAACCACCTAAATTTGGTCTGTTCCAACTATGGACCCTATTTTCCCTAAGTGTGATCATACCCTCAATTATTTCCAAATGACCCTGTTACTGCTTGGCACAATTCCTTGAATCAATTTAATGTTCTAGGTGATTTTTATCACTGAATTATATTAACTATTATAGCCATACAATTTAAATAAATTCAAACCAATTAAATCAAATCAAAATCAAATATGGCTATAGTATTTAATTATAAAGGAATTAAATAAACCCCTAAATCAAATTACCCACTTGCAATGAACCCATTCCCCTAGCCTATTTAATTTAATTAAAATGGCTATAGTCCCCTAATTATTAAAAAGGAATTAAATTGTTTAAATAATTAGTTCCTATTTTTGAATGAATTAAATAAGTTTAATTCGTTTAATTAATATTCTCCTAAACCCCAACCTAACCTATCTCAACCACTTCTACCCTGGGTTCTAACCCTTCTCAACCCATTCACCCTTACTAATCTAATCCTAATCCTAATTCTAACCCTAACCCACTTCCTAATGTTGTCACATTCCATTAAGGAATGATTAATAACTCAACCCACTTGAGAAAGTCCACTTTCTCAAGCTTGACTTTCTCAAGTCCACCTTCTCAAGCCACCCTCTTACACCCTTCCCTTGCTTCTTTAAGGCTTTCATTAATGCCTCATTAATGAAGATGCCTTAAGCTCTCTCTCTCTCTCTCTCTCTCTCTCTCTCTCTCTCATTCTTCTATAAATAGAAGCCATTTTTTAGAGCAAAAAAGCCTTCAACTCATATCCTAAATGCAATGTTATGCTGTTAGATTAATCTTAGACACATATTTCACTTCTTATTTCATGCTTTTACATTGTTCTTATTCCCATTCTTAGAGCTAGATTGCATATTTTCTCATCTTTTAGCTTGTTTTTAAACTAAAATCCTTCATGCTAGGTCGTATATGTCACTGATTATAGCATAATCTGAGGGCTATTATGTTAATAATCACACTCTTCTTAGTTAGAAGGCAATAGGTCGATATTAGTTGGTTTTATATGCTTATCTAACCTTTTTGAACTAATGCAATGACTTATTGATGTGTTGTGTCTCTCTTATCAGGTACATAATATGCACACACACTTCTAGCACCCACTGTGGGGCCCAATTTCCAACTAGGCCTCATTTTCTAACACTTTTTTGCTAATTTGCATGTTCAGAATTCTGTCACAGGATCATTTTTTACCATTTAGGATCGCATCTGGGATACGCCATCGCACTGCAGAAAACTAGGCTCGCATCTAGGATTTCCCGGGTCATTTTTAGTTTAGGCTTGCATCTGGTAAGCAAGGGATTACTTTTGGTAAGGAAGCTCGCATACAATATACTTCATCGCATTCAGTAAACTTTTAGGCTCGCATCTATTTAAAAAGCTTGTGCATTTCGTTTGCCTAATCCTAACATTTTGACAAAGTTTTGTTTTTGGTATCTTACAGCTTAACAAGTGTTTGCAGGATGCTTTTGGAGGTTTTTGTGGGAGTTGAACTAAACAGACACTTACTCAGTTTTACAAGTTGCCAAGCCCCCCATCTTGACCTCTATTTACTTGCTTTCAAACTTAAAAGTACATATTCCAATTTGTTTCTAAACTGACTAGAGGATTATGCTCTTTTCCTTTTAAGGAAAATCAGAAACTCATACATCAGTTTATGGATTGAAGAGAATTTGGGGTAAATGAACAAGCAAACACATTGTCTAATTCAATTTGGAAACAGTAAATGAACAACACAAAGCACTAAATATGTGGGATCAGAGAACAAGTTCAATCATTTAATTCTTTGTTTTGGATTAGTAATTGAACAAACAACTCACTAAATTTTGTGGCTAATTGAACAAGGCAACTTTCCTTTTCAAGCAAATCCTATTTTCTTTAAAATAGGAACAACTAAATCAAGCTCAACATAGCTTGAAGGAATGAACTTTGCTTTAAGTGTTTTGGGAGAAAATGGCTTAGATTAGGAGAGTATGCTCTTCTTCTTTAAAAGAATCAAAAATCCAGACATCCAAAGCTCGCCAATCCTGGTTACATATATTTAAACAGTAGAGGGCCTGTCGGTTGAGGAAAAAATCTCCCAAGAATGACCCAAGTGAGGACAGGTTTTACGCCAACCCTTCCAACTCACTATAAATAGTTGCTTCCTCGTAGGCCAAAGCCTCAGAAGACAGAACTGATTTTGTTTTTGGAATTTTGACATCATTCCTTGAACATATCTGGGTATATGTAGAGCAGAGCCACTTGAATCTTGCTTGCAAGACTACATATATTCAGGTACTCATAGGGCTATACACTTGAATTTTTCCTTGTGCAATTCTATGGGGGACAGTTTTGAACGGATTGCCCAATAATCTATAACAACTTTAATTGAAAGAATTCCCAATTCACCCCCGAAAGGGTGATAATCTTTGTGCAAGGAAAAAATTAATTTCCCCAAGACACTTGTCATATTGTGCCCTCACTTGCATTTGGAGTCAGCTAATATAGCATCATGACTGGAGCCATTACGTGCTTGGTGATGGTTGTATTTTGATTAGCATTTGAGTGTGTACCTGAGTCAACGAGCAAATATTTTCATCCTCCACCTAGAGAATAGGAAAAGATGAGTGTTTGTTTCACCCTCTTAACAATGCAAAATTGTTTGACGTGTTAAAAAGATCATTAAAAAGATAAGCTCCTCAAAACAATCAAAAAATTTAAAACCCTGGAGTACAAGTGTTTTTCACACCTTACGACACCTCTTAATGCAATCTAGAAACAAGTAACTTCACGCACTTTGAAAATGAACTTTTCAAAACTGCCCCAAACTGACAAAGACATCATAAGATCGCATCTTGTATTTCCCAAGTCGCAAGCAGTATTTAGGATCACATTTGGTATTCTGGATCACATTTGGTCAATTGCATCCAGATTCTAGGATCGCATCTGGTACCATCAGAGGCTCGCATTTGGGAGCTCGCATTCAGGACAATAGGTGTTTGTAAGAGTTTTTCTTAGAAAGTCTTAGTTGATTAGGATACCCTTTTTTTCTCTTTAGTTAGTTCCTATTGTCTCTTCTGGTCTCCTTGTTGTAATTTCAAAAAAATTTCAAAACGTCCACCTTTCATGCTTAGTCTATCTTTCTCAATTAGTTCAATACGTGTGGTCTACCCATTTCCTATCAACAACTTGGTTCCCAGCTCACTATTAGGGCATTCTAACCCTCTGACACTGGAATCATTTACATCCACCAACAAAAAATAGCTATTTTTACCTAGACACGCCCACTTGAACGATCCAAAATCCTTACTTGCACTATTGGGAAACGTTAACGAAGTTGAGAAGAAAACTTCATGGTTAACACAAGACGCAACTAGTAAACAACTAAAGGATTAAAAGTGCCTCCTAAAACACCACACTTTCAAGGAGAAACATCTCGCAGTTCCCTTCTTGATCTAGATTCCCGTCAAATGGATAGCAACACTAGCGAATGGAGTAAGGCTTTTGAGGGATATAATGATGGAAAACACAAAAAATCCAAAGGCATAGAAGAGGAAGAAAGACCCAAGTTTGAACATAATCCGTTTGGATCAGACAGTGAAGAGGAGATCCCTGAAGATGAATACGAAAAACTCAAACAAAGTAAACAGATCCACAAGCTATTGGAACGGATAATTAGTGACGATAAAGAAAAATACTTCCTCCATCTAGCATCCATAGGTGCCAAATTACCCAAGGATTATGATGTAGAAAATCTCAAGGAAAAGGAGGTACCAAACCTGATATCTATCCTCACCAAACAGCTCAATCTAATGCAAACGGAGCTCACAAATCTCAAACAGGAGAAAGAGAAACCCAAAACAAAATACTCTTTGGACGCCATTTATCCATTTCCTTTTGACAAGAGTATCACTATGGTCCCGTTTCCTCACAACATGGCAAGGCCAAAGTATGACAAGTACATGGGAGAAACTGACCCCCATAACCATGTAAGGGAGCTATGTGTTCTAAGCATTGAATAAATGCATGAACCTGCATACCTCATGTGACTGTTTCCAAGAAGTCTAGGAGGTAATGTCATGGAGTGGTTCTCAAAACTAAACCCTAAGGTCAAAACATTTGAGGAGTTGATCCAATGGTTCATTCAACATTACTCCTACAACATCCAACATGATGTAACTATGATGGACCTATGTAACACCAAACAATGAACTAGAGAATCATTCACACACTTCCTCCAAAGATGGAGAAAGATTTTTGCACAATATTCAAGGGTCACTCCCAAAATGAAGAAGATAGAAATCTTCGTTGACAATCTAGTGCCTGAATTAAACTATGCTCTACAAATGCAAGACTCTCCTAGCTTCGATAGGATGATTAAAAATGCCCTTCATATTGAGGAAGTCATGGTTAAAAGAGGGGAAATCACCCTTCAAAATGAAAACAAAAGAAACAACTCCAACTCCAAGCCTAAATGGTAGAAACAAAACAAGAATGTTGTTAATGACAGAGTGGTTGACACCTCTAGTATTAATCCTAAACCCGAGGCATTCAATCTAACCAATGAAATGCAAGCAAGCAAAGATGCTAAGGTAACATCTCCCGTCCCCAAAGCAAACAATGATAACAACATGGAATGAACATGGACTTCAAAACCCCAAAGAACATTCACTCCTTTGGGGGAGACTCTTGAGACCATTTTGAAAATATTGGTGGATAAAAAATTTCTTACGATTCCTTATTCTAAACCGTGGGAACCAATGGTCAAACCCAGGTGGTGGGATGATAATTCCTATTGTGTCTTCCACAAAAACAAGTGATGCAAGACTAATAATTGTCTCAAACTTAAACATGTCATCCAAGACCTCATCGAAGGAGGTAAGATCAAAGTAGATCGACATACTACCAATGAGGATCATATAACATTCAACAAACCCTTTCCTAATTACAATCAAGGAGAAACATCTAAAGGGAAGGGTAATGAGGTAAACTACACCTATTCCAAAAGTGACAATGTGATTAATATCCTCAACATTAAAACTGAATCCATCAATGTGATCACAATTAAAGGTGTCTCATCCCACTCAAATATTGTAACATGGAGCCAAGCATAGGTTATAATCAAAGGACCTCCAAAATTGACATCAACGTCAACATCCAAGGTTCCTATTGTAACTATTCCTAAACTAGTAGCAAGACACATGGTCACTATCCCCGGAGCAAAATATGACTTGGTAGACCAATTGCAACAAACCTCTGCCAAAATTTCCATCTTTGAGTTGCTCAAGATATCCATAGTGCATAGGGAAATCCTAGAACAAGCCCTACACGCTGCTAATGTTCCAAAAGATATTGATATAGACAATTTCCAAGCAAAGGTCAATCACATCTCAGCGCCACACTACCTCTCCTTTTCTGAAGAGGATGACAAGTCATTGACCCATCCACACAATCAACCCCTCCATATCGAAGTCCTTATTCATAAATCCCGTGTTAGATGCGTATTGATAGATGGAGGCACAGGATTGAATATTTGTACACTAGATCTCATCAGGATACTAGGTCTCTCAGAACAAACAATTGACACTAGAAACAAGATAACCATCAAAGATTATGATGAGGAAGAAAGATCCTCCAGAGGTCTTATTTCTCTACCTATTAGAGTCAGACCAATTGAGAGGAATGTCATATGTCAAGTTCTAGATTTACCATTGGCCTACAATATCCTACTAGGGAGACCATGGATTCATGAAATGCAAGCTATACCATCCACTTATCAGCAATGCATAAAATTCCCACATAATGGGGTGGAAGTGACGATTCCTACAGATGCTAACTACACTTGCAATAATATCAAAGTAGGTAGCATGATCCCACACAACAAAGAGGCTATAGATTCAGATGCTCTTGAAACTACCAAGGACATGGTTATGGAGTGTTTTAGCAAAACCTTGAAAATTGAAGAAAAAGGTATGGGAGAGTACAAGCTGGACCTGACTCCCTCACTGACAGACCTTTCAGTGTCACCGAGATCCTATGGAAAACCTTTATCGACATTCACACCTCTAGCATTCAAAAAGCCAGAAGTACACAAGGCAACTGGCATGATAAAGGCATCCACATCTTCTTCAGATAACACAAAAGAATAGACAGTCTTGGATTGGCTTTACAAAGGTGAACCAATGGAATCTGAGATCAAACATGTAAAGATATCCCCATAATAGTATGGAAAGGGATATGATTTCCTCACACAAATGGGTTACAAGGGAAAGGGACCTCTAAATGACACAGGATGAGGGCTTGTTGAACCTATACCCATGAAGTTCCGCAACACCAGAGATAAAATGGGACTGGGTTTTAATACTAAAATAGATAAACCTGCTTCCAAAGAGAGTCCACCTTCTGAAATAGGGAGCAATAAAATAGATGAGATAATACTAGAACCATGGCCTTATGAAAGATTATTACATGTTGGTATGGATAATCTGGCATATCAAGGAGAATGCTATGTACCTAGCTTTGAGGTACCACAGGATCTTCACACTCCTTTGCTAGCACAACCTCCCATTCAAGAGGTAGGAGATACCATAGAAAAAATCACTCAAGAGGTACCCCATCCACAGAATTTACATCCTAACTGGGGGCAGTTGGTCACAATTTTTCATGTCCTTGATCTACCCCACTTTGATCTACAAATAGCTAATTGAGTACATAAAATAACCATTGTGGAATACTTAAGCAGATCTAATGATGATGTGACAAAATCTCACGACTATGAATGGGACCGACTATCTATTGCCTCTGAAGATATTGGAATAGATACAATTCACATGTTTTCAGCTCCCTCAGCTCCTAGCCAGCAATCTGATACTCCTCTCAATGATACTGATCCTCCTGAAGTAGAAGAAAATTTCCTTCCCCTGATCATTGATGAAGACATAGGTGAATACATAGGTCTAGAAGAATTTAATAGGCCACAAGCAAGAAACCTCCATTTATAGAGAGATGATGATGAGATTTTTACTGACGAGTCACTAGAGTTCGATCCACATATGACTAACAATGACCCTTTTAATGATGATCTTACTCTTATTGATCTAAATATTGAAGAAATTAACTTAACAGATTGTGTCATGTCAGTTAATGGTCTTGATGCTAACATGATGTTGTCCTTCCCAAAATCTAATTCTCTAACCTTGGTACTTCTAGACCTAATTGATGGGACTACAACAGATCCTACTCCTATCCTTGACTTTCCTAATGACTACTCCCTAGCTTGTTATCTCAATGCTTGTGAACCTTATCCTTCTTCCACCAATACAAGGAGCGAGAGCATGTCACAGGAGGATATCAAGTTTCTTAGTCACAAACTAAAAAATAAAAATAAAAAGTGGACTGATGGTGAAAACCACTCTGTGGCAGTATCAAATCCCAAAATAGTAAAGAAAAAAGATGTATCCAATGGTGAAAACCTTTTCAAGGCGCAAAAGGATGAGACTCTTGATATCCTCCCAGAACACTTTCAGGAAAGATCTTTAGTATTGATTGAACCAACACAGCCAGTAAACTTGCGCACTATTAAAAATACTCAAATAGTTCATCTGGCACAATCTTTATCAGAAGAAGAGAAGGTACAGTTCACATAGTTCCTAAAAGAGAAGAAGATTAAATTTGCATTGTCTTATACTGATATGCCAAGGCTAGATCCTAATCTCATCATGCACCACTTATCTATCACTCTTGGGATCAAGCCCGTGAAACAAAAACTTAGGAAAATGCATCCTCATGTTGCATTATTAGTGAAAGCAGAACTAGAAAAATTGTTAAAAGCTGGATTTATTCGAATCATTGCCTATGTAGGGTGGATCTCCAATGTGGTCCCCATTTCTAAATTTGATAAATCTATCAGGATTTGCACAGACTTCAGAGACCTAAACAAAGCATGTCTGAAAGATGACTTCCCTCTACCAAACATTGACAGGATCATAGATCTTACAGCAGGATTTTAGAATGTATTCATTAATGGATGGATTCTTAGGCTATAATCAAATCAAGATTGCCCTTGAGGATCAAGATAAAATCACATTCACATACGCATGGGGCACCTTTTTCTAGAATGTCATGCCTTTCATGTTAAAGAATGTTGATGAAACATATCAAAGAGCCATGACAACAATATTCCATGACATGATGCACAAGAATATGGAGGACTATGCCGATGACACATTGGCTAAATCCAAGGAGAGAGGTACTCACATTGCTGACCTAAGAAATATATTGGATTGAATGGAATAGTTCCAACTCAGGCTCAACCTGAAGAAATGTGCCTTTGGGGTCCAATCAGGGAAGCTCCTAGGATTCATAGTATCCGTAAAAGGGATCGAGGTAGATCCTACAAAGGTAAAGGCTATTCTAGAGATGGCTCCTCCATATAACATCAGTCAAATGAGGACACTACAAGGGAGACTTCAGTCCATCAGGAGATTCATGTCCCAACTTGCAGATAGGGCACAACCCTTTACTAAGCTACTACATAAAGGGATTACCTTCAAGTGGGATGAACACTGTGAAGCAAACTTCAAAGAATTGAAGGGGTACCTAGCTGCTCCACCTATCCTTATGGCACCTATTCGTGGAAAACCCTTACTCTTATACATTTCACCTACAACTACATCCCTAGGAGTATTACTAGTGCAAGAAGACAAAACAAAGAAAGAACAAGCTATCTACTACATTAGTAGAACACTAGTCACTTATGAGCTCAATTATAGCATTATTGAAAAAGCATGCTTAGCAGTCTTCTTCGCATCACAAAATTGAGACACTACATGCTCTCTCATACAGTAAAGCTCATTGCTAAGATCGATACTCTAAAGTATCTTTTGAGTAGAATAGCATTAATAGGACGTTTGGCAAAATGGGTCCTGATTCTAAGTGAGTTTGACATTGAGTATGTGGAATGGAGAGATATCAAAGTATAGGTACTTGTAGATCAATTGGTTGATTCACCACTCTAGGATGATAAACCGTTACTAATTTAATTCCCTGATGAAACAATCATGCATCTCACTAAACATCCATGGACAATGTACTTTTATGGTTCATTCACTCAACAAGGATCTAGAGTAGGGGTCCTCTTTATAACTCCACAAAGATACAAGATTCCCAAATCTTACAAATTGATGTTTCCATGCACCAACAATATCTTAGAATATGACGCATTGGTCAATGGCCTCAAGCTAGCTATGGAATGGAAGATCATTGAGTTACACGTGTATGGTGACTCCCAACTAATTATCAATCAAGTCAATGGGGAGTATCAAACAAAAGATGAAAATTTGATGCCCTACAAGCAACTAGTTGATGATCTGAAGAAGTACTTTGTCTTCATCACCTTCCAACATATACCAAGATCTGAGAACAAGGCTGCAAATGCTATGGCTACCTTGGCATCCATGTTACAACTAGAGGAGCATCAATTCTTCTATGACTTCTTGGTGGAACAAATATTCTATCCTGCCTTTGCTAACCCTGAATACTAGATAATATGTACCTTGAATACCCCAGATCAATCTCGGTATGCCAGTATCATTGCTTACCTTTTCGACCAAACCATTCCCACTGATCTATCCAGAAATGAGAAAAGATCCCTAATTAGGATAGCATCATGTTACATCCTTGTAACTAACAACCTATATCAACGCGGTCTCGACGGTACACTTCTTCGGTGTTTAGAACTTGAAGAGTCCAATCTAGCATTAAAAGATGTCCATGAAGGTGTATGTGGATCACACTCAAATGTATTTTCATTAGCTAAGAAACTGCTCAGAGTAGGATATTATTGGCCTACCATGGAAAAATATGCTATTCAATTTTCAAAAGCATTTCTTAAATGCCAGACACATGGAAACCTTATCCATGCTCCTGCTAGAGAACTTATACCTTTCATAACACATTGGCCATTTCAGCAATGGGCCTTTTACTTGGTTGGAAAAATATATTCCAACTCTTCAAATGGACACAAGATCATCATTACAACCACTGAGTATTTCACAAAGTGGGTTGAAGTCATGTCGTTAATCAAAGCCACTAGCAAACAGGTGGCTATATTCCTTCTAAACTATATTGTTTGTAGATATGGGATACCCTCTTCAATTGTAACAGACAATGGGGGGCAATTTCAAAATCAAGACATTGATGACCTTTGTGAACAATTCCATATTACTCAACATTGCTCCTCAATCTATTATCCTCAAGGTAATGGACAGGCTAAGGCATCAAACAAGAATATTCTCAAGATCCTACACTGAACTGTGAGCAAGTCTGGCAGAGACTGGCACCTACAAATGAATCTGGCACTATGGGCCTACAGAAAAATCATAAGAACACCAATTGGAGCCACGCCATTTGCTCTAGTCTACGGCGCTAAAGTAGTACTACCTATTGAGGTTGAAATCCCATCTTTACAGATATCTTTACAAGATCTTGTTATTGATGAGTAGTACCGCATTGATAGGATGGATTCTTTAGACCTACTAGATGAGTGCCGACAACAAGCATTCGATCATCTCAAATTATATCAAGCACGTATGTCCAAAGGTTACAATAAGAAGGTCAAACCACACAAATTTGAAGTAGATCTCATCATCAAAGAGAATCCTAAAAACCAGCCTAACAGGGAGCAGAAAGGAAATTTTGAACCTAACTAGCTGGGACCTTATGTTATCACTGCTACTTGTGGGACTGGAGCTTATCAGTTTGCTACACCTAAGGGAGATGTTCTTCTAGATCCTATCAACACTCTACATTTGAAGCGGTTCTACACTTAATGTTTGGCTAGCAGAGCCTATACAACAAAACCTTCTTGCAAAATACCAAAAACATTCAGAAAATTGATCCTGAAGAAATCCAAAAATAGTGGAAAAGGTAATTCAAAAAGGGTATCCTTGGTGAAAACCTGGTAAACAGGCACCTTGATACTACAAAAACATTCAAAAAAAGCAAAAATAGCAAAAAAAAAAATTGAAAAAGAGAAAAGTGCCTTGATGAGCACCTGGTAAACCAGGCATCATGGTAGCAAAAAGACAGAAAAAGATCTTGCCAAGTGGTGAAAACCTGGCAATCAAGCGTCACTTGTTTTTTGTGCTCCATCTATCAATGCACTACTGATACTAGGCCTTCATAATTTTTCCTGTGCTTGTACGCTGACTTCATCTTCCTAAATGACTATCTTATCCTTGCTTGGGATTTTTCTATCTTTACATCTTAGGAATAAGTCATTCTGCACTGGGGGCATCCTTGCTAGTGTGGTAGGTTATGGTTGCTAGGTTTCTCTAGGATGGTTTGCCTCACGGACACAATGTTTCTTAATATATGCAAAACAATGTCACTTTCCAAAACAAGGGTGTCTTTTCAAAACATCAGACATGGAATTTGCATTAACAAAGTTCCTACGAGGTTGTATTGGATCGCAAACATGAACGAATTATAATACCAATTCACAGACATGGAAGACCATATTGCTTGTATTACAATTTTCTGATTGATGAATCTTTACTGTGTTTGACATATGAATGAACAATTACTACTTAAACACACAGTTTAATAATGGTTTGATTATGATTCTTTTATGTCCTGATGATGTTTTCAACTAGGGGCATCTAAGTAATTATAAATTTTATTTGATTGATTCACAATTAATGATTTATTATGTCTTCTTAGTTACTCAATGACATTTGTGCAAAGATAAAGAGTCACAAGGATAGGGGGCATTAATGTTTTCTTGATTTTGTGCATATGGTGATTGTTCCAAATGATCCTATAAATTTCACCTAACTCAGATGTTTATGGTAAGAGCTGCCACTATGGGTGGATAACCGCATATATCTCAATCTTCGTTGTGTAAACTATGGTGAGGTTGAAACAATTTCCTTGTCTATTTTTTGATCCAAATTCTCACTAAGGTATACGAATCATAATGTACCCAAGGATATGAATTTTCAAGGTCATTGCGGATCCAATATCTTGCCTTAATCAGAATCTGGTATATTAAAAGGAAGGGGACTATTTGTTATCTTGGCTTCTATGCCTTGATGCCTAAGTCTATTTCTGACATTTCAATAAAACATAGTATTCATATTATCATAATATCAGTGGGTATTAGTGATGGTTGTACTATCAGGTGGTCCATTCTGAAAAATGCCCAATGATGATAAAAATGTTGCAATATTTGCTAATCAGTGACAAGTCCTAAGAGTTTGCATATAGCTACATTTAAAGATTGCATGATGCATTTATACAAGAAATAACAACATAAAGAATTTTGTGCTCAAATATGATTTCTATCTTCTTCTAAGCATCAAATTAATTACATCATCCATATTACTGATATCAAATCTTGTTGCACATCCATAGCATACATTTTGCATTCATTGGAAAGTAGAAACAGGAAAATACAAAAACAATAAAGCATCCATGTATTGCATTTTCATCCTAAAGTGCATCCATACATCTATTTTGCATAACCAAAAAATCAAAAGAAACATACATTTGCATTTTCACATGAGTATCATTTAAAACTTATTTATATTAGTAATGACTCATCACATCCAATTATAAAATGATGTTATCATCTACAAACTAACTCATCAAGAGACCAAGATATCATCACATGTGCAAAAGATACATTTACCACATTTATGAAAGCAAAAAGAACTCATGAAACATGTCAGAATCAAGAAGCTGCATTAGATATATATCATCGTAACATGGTACAGATCAAATATAAAGAATATCAGTGTATCAGTGAGCATAAAGAGTATCAATGTATCAGTGCACCAAAATGAATTAGATATACATGTATGAATGTCATCTACAAAACTGGATCTCAGAAGGATCCAGATATACAAAAGAGGGGATCTCAGCAGGATCTAGATATACAAAAAAGGGGATCTCAACAGGATCCAGATATACAAATATGATCTCAAAATATACATGTCATACAAAATGATACAACATAATCAACTCTGTCCTACCCTCTCTCCCTGGTCAGGAGGAGGAGGAGGTGGTGGTACAAAAGGAGCTACTGGAGGAGGCATGGCCCCCTCTGACTGCTGAGCCACTCAAGAGAATAAAGGTGCTCTCTGCCCCTCTTGAACTACCACATGATACAACACGTAATAATATGTGGCCATCTATCACTGATGGACTGCTATCTGGGCCTGTGCATCTCTCTCTACTCTCAGTCGCTCAATCTGTAGATCCCTGTCTACCAATAAAGCATCAGTAGTAGTGACTCTGGCCTCCAAAGCTATGATCCTAGCTTGGAGCTTCTCTCTCCTACTCACATCTAGATAGTGGATGTCCATCCCTACCTATATCCTGATCTTGTGACCCCTACCACCTCTTTCACTGCTACTCTCCTATAAGTAATGGGCCAATATCTCTCTGAGGGGCTACAAATCTGAATCTCTGACGTCTGCCCTACCCACTACCACTGGCTCCACCTATATTGATGGCCTCTCCACCACCACCCCTATCATCTCCATCATGCCCATCATCAGGAGGAGGATGCCTGCCATCTCTGCCACTGTCCCTGCCACCATCACGAACTCTATGTCTACCAGGAGCCTTATCTCTACCTCCTCTACCCTTGACTGGTCGATCATCAGGATCATAGTCTAGTGGCTCCTCTATACGAGGAATAATCTCCCCAGGAAAAGTGAACCAAGGAAAGGGGTACTGGAGCCTCTCAGCAGCATAACCATCTAACACACCTGCATCCTCTACATCTAGCCAGAGATCCCAGTCTACTACAACCATGTCCTGGATCTCCTGGTGTGTAGTCTCATATGTCAACTGTGCCCCCAATAAAGGTGTCTCATCTTTGGTCCGGGCATATACTGTAATATCTTCTATCCTTCCATGTCGCCGACCATACTGCCTCAATATTCTGGTGATAAAAAACTACTCTATAACATACCTAGTCTGGCCAATGAGATATAGGCTTTGGCACACATATGACACCTGCTGGGCATCGGAGGTCCACACCTCGCAATCTCAGTATGGTCACCAAACAACCTCTGTCATATCATCAAATAATTGGCACCAGTACTCAATCTTGCCCAGATGGGGCTGCTGCAAAAGGCCTGCATACATATATACATAGGGCTTCTCAGGTGCCCTCTACCTATCTACAATCGGTCATGTAACAGGGATGTGCTCCCAGGCCTAGATCTAAAGAATAAGGATACCCATAGTCATATTGTGGGTATAATGGTATACAATCTCATGTAGCTCTTAGTACTTGTGAGCTAAGATACAACTCCCCTAAGCAAATTTTCGATGGTGGATGACCATCTGCTTGATCATACTCACCCAGCCGACCATGAATCTGTGTTGGCCCCTATCTGGCATGAGGATTCTACCTACCAGACTTGCTAAGTAAATAGATAATTGATCATAGTGATCGACCATGTAGTCCCAAGATAGATATCTCCGGTCTATGGTGTTGTCCTAGAAAAATCTACGTACATCACCAATAGCCACGTCAGCTCAGGACTCAAAGAAAACCTCCTGTCTGACCATCGGTACCTGAAGTATCCTCCAGACATCCTCTGGGGTCACAGTGATTTCTCCTGTTGGTAAATGGAAGGTGTTGTGCTCTGAATGCCATCTCTCGGCAAGAGCAGTCAACAACTCATGGTTTACCCCGATCTCAGGTAAACCTATCAAGGAACATAATCTGCATCAGATCACAATCGTCTGCTTATCATCTGACAAACGTCTTGATAATGCAAGTACATGCACAGAGTAAGTGCCGCAAAATGTGACTACCTCAAACTGGGCCTATTTTGGACAAAAATGGCTATACATTAGTATATTATCTACAATACAGGGGTAGAATCCTACTCCGCTAAGTAATTCCATGTTTGCAGGATGCAAAAAGATCAAACACATTAAAATTCTAAGTTTTCTACCAGATGCAATCCTAGAAATACAGGATGCGACTGGGTTTACCGGATGCGATCCCTGAAATACAGGATGCGATCCAAAATATGGGATGTGATCCTAAGCACCCCGGGTACGACACACTAATGGATTTCCCTTGAAAACATAGCAAAAACACTAAAACTAGATGTGATCTAGGAAATACCAGATGCGACGCAGGAATCCAAAAAAATTGGATGCGATCTGGGAAAAACTGGATGCGACACGAGATTCGCAGGATGTGATCCGGAATCCTGGATGCGATTATAAATTGAAACGGCTCTAAAAGCCACAAAATTGCATAAATTTAAAAATTGCAAAATTCAAAGGAGAGTTTATCAAGCACTTACCGGCGGTGGGTAGTCGGCTGGACGCTGATGTCGATGGCTCATCTCAAAATGGTGCTTCCTCACAGGGACTACCATCTTCTCTGTAGAGCTCTCTGAATTTCTATGGAGGAAGGTGAAAATGAATAGTGAAATGGTAATTTTGGAGGCTTATATGGGTCTTTTGAGACATTTAGGTGTTCTAACACTCCTCCCAAACAACTACAAATTTATTTTTATTCTCTTTCTGATCGATCAAGAACCAAATCGAAGGTGCCTAAGATGTTTTCAGCAGCACAATGTCATTTTTGTGATAGTTTCAAAAATTACAAATTTTCTTCATTTGTTCCAAACATCGGTCAATACTGCACATTTTATCATACATCTTGGTGTAACATCATTTTATCAGTTTTATCACTCACATTTTCACATAATTAACTTGGTAATCGTGTGTTTATTTTTAAACACACCTTCTTTTCCCACTTCTTCTCCTCCATTCTTTCTTGTCCTGACTGCTTCCTACAAGTGATACATTCTTTCAAACTAAGGGATTCTATTCTTTTCCTTCGATTTCATTCCTGAGGGGGCATGATCAAACTATTGACAATTAGTTTTTTTCTCGAAACAACATCAAAATGACTTTGTTATCAAACAAACTAGGGGCATAACAATTTCCTTGACTAAAGTTGGAACTGTTGGATAGAAAGCTTTGGTTCTCATGAGCTGGATATCTTATGTTTCCTCATTGTAAAATATTTTTATTAAAGCTCCTGGCAGCTTCGTACTGGCTTTTTGGATGACAACCAAGTTTAGAATCAGTATTGTCAATTTTTGGATGACAACCAAGTTCAGAATTGGTATCTTTAAAATCTTTTATTGATCTTTGGATGACAACCAAGTTTAAAATCAATTTTATCGATCAGTTTGGTTCAATCAAGTGCGAGACTGATCTCATCAACATTTTGTTCGACAACCAAGAACAGGATTCTCAATCTCTCTGAAGTTAAAATCAAAAAAATTTCTTTGAATCAATGCGTTGCTCGCACATCAATTCAAAGAGGGGCAAATGTAACCACCTGAATTTGGTCTGTTCCAACTATGGACCCTATTTTTCCTAAGTGCGATCATACCCTTGATTTTTCCAAATGACCCTGTTACTGCTTGGCATAATTCCTCGAATCAATTTAATGTCCTAGGTGATTTTTATCATTTAATTATATTAACTATTATAGTCATACAATTTAAATCAATTCAAACCAATTAAATCAAATCAAAATCAAATATGGCTATAGTATTTAATTATAAAAGAATTAAATAAACCCCTAAATCAAATTACCCACTTGCAATGAACCCATTCCCCTAGCCTATTTAATTTAATTAAAATGGCTATAGTCCCCTAATTATTAAAAATGAATTAAATTGTTTAAATAATTAGTTCCTATTTTTGAATGAATTAAATAAGTTTAATTCATTTAATTAATATTCTCCTAAACTCCAACCTAACCTATATCAACCACTTCTACTCTGGGTTCAAACCCTTCTCAACCCATTCACCCTTACTAATCTAATCCTAATCCTAATTCTAACCCTAACCTACTTTCTAATGTTGTCACATTCCATTAAGGAATGATTAACAACTCAACCCACTTGAGAAAGTCCACTTTCTCAAGCTTGACTTTCTCAAGTCCACCTTCTCAAGCCACCCTCTTACACCCTTCCCTTGCTTC
>MU223614.1:2132761-2152000 GCA_018584345.1 Thuja plicata | reverse complement strand
TATTTCACTTCTTATTTCATGCTTTTACATTGTTCTTATTCCCATTCTTAGAGCTAGAATGCATGTTTTCTCATCTTTTAGCTTGTTTTTAAACTAAAATCCTTCATGCTAGGTCGTATATGTCACTAATTATAGCATAATCTAAGGGCTATTATGTTACTAATCACACTCTTCTTTGTTAGAAGGCAATAGGTCAATATTAGTTGGTTTTACTTGGTTATCTAACCTTTTTGAACTAATGCAATGACTTATTGATGTGTTGTGTCTCTCTTATCAGGTACATAATATACACACACAAGTATTCCTACTTATACTCCTCCTTTGATGACTACATCTCTCTCAATTTCATCTATTCCTGTGAGTGTTCCATCGATATCTTTACCTACCTCATAACCTACATACCATAGTGTACCTTTTACCTATACTAATCCCCTTCCAACCGTGGTTCCAAATGTTCCACCATTTGTATCTTTTATTCCTGCTGCTTCCTACACATTTCCTAGTGTTCCTAACATTCCTATGCCACCTGTGTCTTCTAAAGATTCCATAATTATTAGTTTGGCTCAGACTGTGTCATCTTTACAACAACAACTTGTATCTTTAACTTAATCCAAGTTTAGCATTCCTACATGTGACATGGGTAGTCCCTTATCTTTAGACATTATTCGTGCTACTATTCCTCAACAAGCTGATATGCCTCATCTAGAGAATTACAATGGTAAAGGTGATCCTGTTACTCATGTTAAAACATTTCAAATCCTTTGTAGTGATTATGCTCATGACCATAGGATTTTATCTAAACTGTTTGCTAGAACCTTTCATGATAAGGCTTTGCAATGATATTGTTCTTTATCTCCTTACTCCATTGATTCTTTTCCTAAACTGGCTAATACCTTCATTCAACAATTTGAAAATAACATTGGTCCACAAGTTTCCTTAACTGATTTAATGCATTGTAAACAAAATATTAAGGAAAAAATGATTGATTTCATAGGAAGATTTAAGCATTTGTATGCTCAGATTTCTTATCATGTTCCTGATATTGATATTCAACACATGTTTATTTAAAATTTACAAAAGGAGATTAGAGATAAGATTCTTCTTACTGAATTTACCTCTTTTCAACAACTTTGTGCAACACTTCATCATTATCAATTAAAAGTGATTCTATTTGAGAACAACACTCCAATGGCTCCTATTCCAGCTGATAAGAGTGACAATGCTCCTAATCCTAATAAATTTCAAAAGCCTAACAACTACATCAAGATTAATAAACAGACAAATACTATTGTTGATCAAGTTGTTGTTGCATCACACAATGCCACTTTCGCATCCACTGCTTTCCGTATGAATCGTACATTTACTCCTCTCTCTGAATCTTTAAATTCTATTATGAGTAGGTTTTTAAGTGCTAATATGATTTCCTTGCCTCCTATTAGACCTCTCCTTCCTACTACTATAGCTTCAAAATCCTTTGATTCTAAATCTTTTTGCCAATACCATTGCCAGAATGGCCAGGATACTGAAAAATGTTATTCTCTAAAGCATAATGTTCAAGACTTAATCAATTCCAATACTTTATCTATTGATAATTTTTATGGTAATGGGAAAAAATTTGTCTCTCCTCCTAATCAAAACCTTAAAATCTACATGAATCCTCTACCTACACATGATACTAATACTATCGCTTATCCATCTTCTGTGGATATCATTTATGATTCAAAGATGGATGATCTTAATCACCTTCTTAATCATCTAGAGATCATTATTTTATCTCCACCTATTTTTCAAGATCCTTCGCTTCCACCTCAACTTCCAGTTCTACCTAAACCTCATAAACAAACTAAGGATAAGCGACCTTAGGAACTTTCAATTATCTTTGATGACTCTAAGACTATTAAGGCTCCCGATGGTCCCCTTTATATTTATGCTAGGATTACTAAGATACCTATGCATGGTTGGATTGTTGAGCCCACATCTTTAATCAATGTTATTACTGAGGAAAATATTTTTATGAAAGGCCTACAACATGATTGTTATGATCCATCGAATGCATGGATCCAAACTTGTAATGGTTTTCTCTATCCTGCACTTGGTTCTATTAACTTGCACGTTGAACTTTGTGGCAAGGTTTTAGATACTATCTTCATCATCGTTCCTACATCTGATCAATTTCAAGTCAAATTTGGTTTGCCTTGGATAAATGTTATACATTCTATTGCTTCTCCTATTCATAAATGTCTTAAGTTCATTCATAATGGAGAAGTAAAATCTATTAATCATAGTCTATATCAACCTTCTAGGCCTAGAGATTGTGCTACTCTTGATTTTGTTTAGCCATCATTACCTAATTCTTGTCCTCCCCGCCCTGACAACCTTTTTCGCTCATATCAAGCCTATAAACATCACAAGATTGTCGAGTTAAGCATGCCTCAGATAGATCTTAACGGTGGTATTTTTCCCACTCCTTCTATACCTCCTTTATCCATCACTGCTAACTCTATTACTCAACCTCCCAGTGTTTCTTCTCAGCCTACTGTGAATTCTACCAATCCTCCTATAGAACTTGTGAAGGAATCAGTGGTTATTCCTCCTAGTTCTCCACATGTGTCAAACAAATCAAAATGTAATAAATATGCTAAAGAACATCGTAATAAGTGTAGAGCTAATGCTAGGGCCAGTGCTTCTCTTCCAAATTCTTTATCTTATTTCGATCAACCTATGCCTGATGTGTTGGAAGAAGTCAATATTCACAATGATGATCCTATTCGCATCTTAGATCCCATTTTAATTAATCTTTATGAGGAGGATACTTTAGATGATCCTATTGATCTTAGTGATGAATATGAGACGATTGATCTTGACACTAATTTAACTCATTTTCTTTCAACTCAATTGACGATTACACCTAGTATTGTGCAACGCAATTCTCAAGAGGATCCTTGTTTGGAACTGGCTATTATTCCTACTGTATTGGATATAGTCCCTCTTGCAATTTTCTCACCTTTCCTAAATGATATAAATTGAGATGGGGAGGGTAGGTGATGTGCCTGATTAGCTTATCCTTTGTGGTAGCCATTTTTTTGTTTGCATGTTGTACTTGCTTCTCCCTTAATGTGTTTGTTAGAATCTTTTATATGACCCTTGTTACTTTGTTGGTGCAAGGTGATAAAGAATCAAACCTGTTGTATAATTCCTCTATATGTATCTCCATTATTCTATTTTTTTGTACTTGTGTTATTGTTTGTAAATGTTTTCCTTGTATAGTCTGCTTGGATCTGCGACATGGTAGCACTGATTCTTTTTGGTCTCCTTGTTGTGATTCAAAAAGATTCTTCTTCGTAACTCTTGAGTTTTATTTCCTCCATTGTGATTGTAGTTCTAATTTCTTTGGGGAATGATGTCAATTCATTTGAAATAATATCATATCTATATATACATATTATATTATGATCATACTGACCCCATAGTAGGTAGATCCCTTCAGTGTTCTTTGTATGTTTATGTGATATTTCCCTTGATTTGTCTTCATTTGCGGGCATCTTGTAGTGGAAACGTAATCAGTAGAGTTTTTTATGTTTTCGTCAAAGTCATTGCTCCTATTAAAGTGTTAACAATGAATTTAACATGGGGGAATATTCTCTACTCACCTCTTGCACACACACACGTTCAAAATATTTTCAAAACTTAAAACTTTTTTCCTTTATGGATTAAAGACTAATCCTCAAAGCATGGACATTTTACTTTTTAGGATCTCTTGATCCCTCTAGTTTAAATTTACACGGATCTCTTGATCCCTCCAATTTCAATATACAATGTTTTGATCCCTTAAGGTTAGAAGGTGTCCTTAAGAACAAATCTCCTTGATGGGTTGACTAGTGAGTAGCCACATTCACTAGGTAGTTCAACTCCATCTTTCCAGTTACACTTTTTTCCTTGTATGGTTCACAATGGGACATAAGTTCTCATTGGGTGAGGTAATCATACCCTTTCTCTCTCCTTAATTGCTGATGTCTCTCTTATCTTGATCTTAGGGTTGATAAAGACTTAAGTCCCTTGGGGGCTTGAATATTTCTTTGTCCCTTATAATTCCAATAATATTATCTATTCTTTATGATCTCCTTTACCAAGAGTTTGTATTGAGTCCATACTCTTGCTAAAGTGGGGGCTAAATGTATAGTCAGAAAATGGAAGCACTTCCATGGTAGACTAGTTTATCCTTTTGGGTAAGTGGTTTGGGGTCATGTCAAGTGCCTTGAATGGGTTCCTGACTTTGATATGGCTTTATCCCCCTGTTCTGCCCCATTTCCACTTTTTCCAACCTATTTATGGCACCCCAGACTAAGAAACTGGAACTTTGGCCTTAGGGTCAAGGTAGAAATTCTTGGGTCAAGGTTGACCTTGACCTTGACCTAGGTCACAATCAACCTTTTCTAGGCTCAGGGTTCAAATTTCAGAACTCAGGGTTTTCGGATGTCGAAAAAAGTTAATTCCCACTTACGGGTTGACTATTTTGAACTTTTGGACAACAAATCCTAAATTATATTTAACATAGGTCCTATTATAGGGGCATGGGCCCAATTATAATTTAATTCTCCTATGTCAGCCTCTCTAGAAGATTGTGCCCTAATTTCATATAAAAGAAAGTTTTCTCCTCTCTTTTTCTCTAACCATGAACTATGATCATCAAGCATAATTGCAAGAACTTTCAAAGACTTGAAGAGTGAATTCCAAAGGTGAAGAAGAAAGATTTGAAGCAAGACAAGTAGCAATTGAAGCATTAATCCATTCTCAAGCACTTCTCAAGCATCCATTTTCATCAAGGAGATCCATTGGTGGCCATTGAAGGATTCAAGCTCCATGGAGCCCTCTTGTTGAAGATTTCTCCATCCACATTCTTCCAAGCCTCTTCCAATTCAAGAACCCATTCAAGATTGGTGTTGAATATTTACAAGCAATTGATTAAATAAATCCTACATTCTACATTCTACATCCATTTGGTGCATCCAGACTTGTGGATTCAAGGATTTGAATCCTCGACAAGGACTTTTTCATGAGCAAGGTGAATTGTTTCATTTACTTTGTTTATTTCTGCAATTTCAATTATTTATTTGAGGTTAATTCCAAAACTGGGGTTTAACCAAGGCAAACCCCTCCCCCAACAAACAAAACCATTTTTTTTATAGGTACAGGTTTGGAATAGTAGACCGGGACGAGGATTCGGATACCCTTTTCAGCAAACTTTCATGATCCAAAAATATAATTTTAGTCTGAGACTTTTTAGGTCGATTGTGACCTAGGGCACAATTAGAAATTCTAGAAAATGGTGACATTGACTTGAGGGTACAAATTAGAACTATCTCAAAATAGAAAAAGATTTATGGGTTTTGTCCGTCTCTACGTTTCTATTCCAGATCTGGTCTCAGATTTTCTAGAAACTCAACACAGGCTTCAGAAAACAACATTCTTCAAATTTGCAATATTTCAAGGTTAGTACATTTTTCCTATTCATTTCAATTAAAGTTATCAATCCATCTACATCTATTTCAAATTAACAAATCAAACCCGGGTAATTAAGATCTTCCTTCCTTATTCTTGTTTCCGAATGATTGATTCATTTATGCATTGATCCTTCCTCTTGGGTTAATCAACTTGGATCTTTTATTTGCACATCTAAGGATAGAAGGAGAGCATCTTATTTACCCCCAAAACATATTTAAATGTAATATCTCTTATATACACCAATACCAACATATTTTATATATTACAATATGATCAACCAGTGTCCTTGTGGCAACAAAGTTTCTAACTATTTTTTAGGGATACTTCCTATTCAGTGATTCACAGTCACACCATTTTGTAATGTGTAGGGGTCAGGCCCCAAGGGTGCAACTATATTCTAGACTCTATAATTATAAAGTATATTATAATATTAGTGATGTAAATTTTTTAAATAATTAATGAAAAGTTTGCTCTTTGACTTCAACCAATTAACATTCGATTTAGCTTTCCAGTTTACTCTTAATGAAAGTTAAAAATATGGTTTACTCTTAATGAATGATAATAGATTGTCTAGACTCTGAACTCTATAATTTTATTTAAATGTATAAATGCAATTACATAATTATTTTAATTTTGCTATCTTCCTCCGGAAATGAGACACGTATCAGTGTGTGAGATAATAGATTGTCTGTTTAATTTTCTTTAATTGTAATTTTGTAAAGAAATCTAAAGACTAATAGTAATATTGATAAATAATAAATTATATTCCCATTTCCATATCGATGAGAGATATCATATGAACCAAACAAATGTAACAATGTGTAATGTATGTGTGTGATTTATTTAAGAGTAATAACTTAACTTTTCCATGTTAATGTGTCATGTGTGCGACTATTGAATTGTAAAAGTTTAAAGTGGAATTATCAGTTTGCATTTTATGGATATTAATAATTAGGCATTTATCAGTTCACATTTTATGGGTAGTAATAATTAGACATTTATCTGTGATTGGAATATTTTAATTAGTTTCTTTTATAGTAGATAGTTTGAATATTTAATTTAATTTAAATTTAATAAACTTTTGGTGTATGGTGTAACTATATTTTTGACAACCATTGGATGAACAGAGATCAACGACGTATGGTGTGTTTTGGGGCAAAAGGGAAAATAAACCCCATTTTTGCAATCTTATTCCAAAATCATGACACGTGTCCACTCACACAATCGGTTTCATTTGATAATGACATGTGAGGTGACTAGGTGACTACGTGTGAGGTACTGTACTACTTACAAGTGACAAGCCAAAATTTAATGGGACTTGCGACACATGATAGTGACTACCAACGACCGTTGTATGAGCATAGATCAATGATGTGTAGTGTATTTTGGGCTGAAAGGGAAAAGAATCCCCATTTTTGCAAACCTATTCCTAAATCATGACACGTGTACACTCACACAATTGGTGTCATTCGATGATGACAATTGAGGTGACTAGGTGACTATGAGTCTATGAGTCTACGTATGACATACTATCATAGTGACAAGTGACAAGACAAAATTAAATGGGACCCGCAACATGTGATAGTGACTTCTAATGACCGTTGGATTAGAAATGATCAATGACCCAAGGTATATTTTGGGCCTATTTGGGGAACAATCACTTCTTTTTGGAAATTCCCCTGGAAATAGGGCACATGTCATGAATTAACACTTAGCTAAGTATAATTAAAATCAAAATTGGAGTAAAATAGTAACTTTACATTTAATAAGCAATAAGCCCAATTTTGGGTCTTCGGTTGAAGTTGTAAATTTTTAATGTCAAACAATTAAGTGACACATGTCCTAGTGACCTCAAATATCTGTCTTCATAAAAAAGAAATTAAAGTTAACACGAGTCACGACTGATGACTCAGTACTCACGATTGTACAATTTTAACCTAAGTTTTTTAATTTTTAGTTCTTACTAGTATATTGAATTGGAGATTCAGAAAGGGGTTACGAATTCTAGGTTGAGGATTGAGGAATGCAACAAAGTCTCTCATCTCTCTGCCTGCTCACAGTCTGCACAAATTGAATTTCTGGATAAAATCTTGAACACCTACATCCCGCCCTTTAAATTTTTCAAATCTTGTAGTTTACTGTTTAGATTGTAGTCATAGAATTAGGGTTGAATTCTCAATCATGCATGTAAATTATGGTTGTCACCTGTGTATAATTATTTGAATATTCCTACAAGTAAATAGTAATACCATGATCCATGATGGGAAAAACAAATACCAAGACTATGAGTAAAGGGCAAAGAAAGGATATAGAGATAGTAGACTTGCACAAATTGGTTAAAACACCATATTTCACTGATGAATTACTTGATATTTATGATCCTATTATCCAAGGAAATAAGGGAATCATGGAAATTAGATTTTCACTTGAAAATAAGTGGAAAGATCCAAAGAAGGATGCAAAATATTATCCATTTAACAACATGTTAAAGGCAATGAAAAATAAAAATGCACCATGGGTTGCTGGGTCAGCACACATGGTGTTAGCTCAAGTATTCCTCTGTCTTGAAATTTTCATGGTCTATGCTGAAAATTATGATAAAAATAGAAAAGAAATCGTCAATAAAAATACTCAAGAGGAAATTTTGTCGATAACCGAGACTGAATTTTCTAGTCTGTTGGACCTAGGGTTTGAAGCAAAAAATTCAAACGTGCACATTGACCTAGGAAAGCTGGCAGAGAATTGTGAAAAAATAGATGCAATACAGAAAGATTTGTATATCAGAGGAATAACAAGCAGTTATAGTCTGGAATCTCTGGATCTAGATCATAAGCCTCCTTATGATCTTGATATTTTTGTGCAATGGGTTCAGGATAATATTTCCTTGCTAGATTTTTGTTTCAGATTAGATAGTAACAAAGAAGTGGATGCCAACATTATTGAAATGTTTTTTCATATTCATTGTGAAAAAGAACTAGTAAAATACAATTTTATTGAGCACATTGTTCATTGCATGCAAGAATAATTACTAATGATTAAAAGAGGTTCACAGAAGACATTTAGATTCACAACCTACTTGTCCTATCTTCTTTTAGCAAAGCATCATGCAATATTTTAGACAAACAAGCTTCAAATTCAAGTCCGAAATCTAATATATGAATGGACACTAGAGATAAGGATGAGTGATAATAGAAGGAACTATAACAATTTTGTAGACATTTTTTTGGCACTAATGTATCATAAAATTACAGGCAGTCCAATGCCTAGATTGCCTATGTCTTGTAGAGATTGCATTCAACTCAGAAGTCAAACACAATTGGCTGACTGGTACTTCATGGAAGACTACACTATGTTAAGGTTTTACGGTTCAGTGGTAGAACCCTACAAACTTCCAATATATGTGATAGAGAGGATATTTGCATTGGAATATGTATGATAGATGGAGAGCACAAATGTACTCTTTAACGGTCAGTAAAAGAAAATGATGTTTCCTTCCTTGCCTTTCTCATTTGGAGGATTCACATTTGAGAGAAGAGGATTCAAAGTGGCACAAGATTTTTTTTACAATTTTTTTATTTTATGTTGATATTCACTTGTATTAAGATCCACTCAACATAATTGGAACAAAGCTTAGAGAGAATGGGAAATCTACAAGCAAATGTTAACATGAGAGTATGTCATTGATAGAAAAATTAAAAAACATGGAGTCTTGGGACGAGGTCAAAAAAGAGATGGATAAATACGCCACTGAAAATAATATTTCAATACAAGAATTATCGTCACAAATTATGGCATTGCACAAAAAGAAAGTAAAAGTGGAGCACAAGACATCCAATCATTTCTACCAGAAAGTTGCTCAACCATCTAGAAAATCTATTCCAAAAGACCTAGTGGGTCAATGTAAACAAGGTAATTGGACTCAAACCAAAATTTTGGATTTTTGGGAAATGAGGAAGAATCTCGGTGAGCCAACGACCTTTGCAGATCTTTATGAAGTGGTACAGAGGATCAAATATTTAACAATTTGTGGAATGAAGAGCATCCAACTGAAGTATATCATGGCGATGATGATCATCAAGATGATGAGTATGAGCGAGATTCTGTGAATCCCACATCCATTGATGTATATTCAATTATTAGTGGAGTCGATGAGTCTACAAAAGATAAATATAGAAAAGGGGCAGAGATTATAGAAAAATGGGTTTTCTAGGTTGGGGTGGTGTGGGTCCCATAGGATAACGGCCTCATTTTCCACTTTCCACACCCTCTCCACCAAAACATGGTGAGACACCAATCCTTGGAGGTTCATGAGAAAAAGGTACTACTCAGTCTCATACCCTTGCACCTTCATTTGTTCTAGATTCAAATCCAGTTCCACCTTTTCCAAGCACTCAGATTCAATCTGAATCAAGTGCCACTCCCACTGGTGGGGATGTAATGGTTAGTACTAGTGGTCTGAAAAGGACATTACAACTAGACATGAAATAAGTGGATCCCAGATATCAAGGCAGTGTAAAGAAGCAAAAGGTTATGACAACAATGCCAATAGTGTCTATGATTGTGAGTCCAACAATTTCCACACCTTCAGGATGAACCCTACGAACAATCCAAAAATTCCACTTGTAATGGGTAAGGTGTTACTATTTCTAATCCTCGTGGTGAAATTATTAGAACCACAGGTGGAATCTTGTACATCACTGTAAGTTCTATTTCACCTTTCAAACATTTAATTGTGCCAGAAAACCCTGATTTTTGTTTCAATAATTTTGTAACTAAATTTGAACAAACATAAAATATGAATAGACAAAATACTAAGAAATTAAAGAGGGATGCACTTGTTGTATCTCATGATGCAGAACCTACATCGAATAGGTTATTTCCTATGTATGACCCCAAAAAATAAATGTTGGAGTTCATGGTTGTTATGCGCTAGAGATAATAATCCAACAGAGACTCAGTTAGATCCATCTGAATTTCATGTTAACACCCTCCAAATGGATTTATCCAAAATTAAAAATGTGGACAAGATAACTGTGTCAGAAATGACCAACCAAGTGGTCTACAGTTCAATGATGAAGTTAGAGAGAGAAAAAAGGAAAGCTTCTGGGAAAAATAGAAAAGTTATAGGAAGACCTAGGAAATCAAAATGCAAAGGAGAAAGCAACAGATAACAGGTGCAAATAATTACAACAAAATATTAAAAAAATTCTTCCTCCAAAGAAGTAATTGCACAGTAAGAAAATATGGATGCAAAACTAGAAATTCTGAGGGAAAAATTGGAAGAGAGCAGTAAAAAAGTTGAGGATGAAAAAGCCTCTTTAGTACATTTATACAAAAGCATGGAGAACGACATGTGCAAAAAATAACTTAAATAAGTAATTGGAGAATGAGAGGGTAAAATCAAAACAGTGGGAAGAGAAAATAGAGGAAATAAGAAAACAAAGTGAACACTAGTTGTCAAAATTGAGAGAAGAGCTAAATAAGGCAAATAATATAATTAAAACTTACGAAAATAGCTTGAATGACAAAGTAAAAAATACAATCAAGAAAATAAAAAAAGACATTTGGGGGAGAATAAAGGTGAGTGGTGATACTTTGATTGGTTGGTTTGAATTGAATGAAATTCTTTGAGATGTTTTTGGGAAGCTCAAAGAGCACGTTGAGAAGAACAAAAATCTTTCTCAGAGAGAGAATATTGCAAAATAGATTTTGCAACAAACCAACACCACCAGTGATAGGTATTTGGAAAGCAAGGGAATTAATGACCGTGTTAGTGCAACAATAAAGGCAACATCTTTCTTTCAAAAATGTCACAAACTAAGGGAAAGAGAGGAAATTGTGGTTGTATATGGGAGAAAGCTCGCCAAGATGCATCAAAAAATAACCAAAATGATAAGTCTTGGTTTGCCAAATCCTGGTCTTGGTCCTAGTAACTCATCAATGAGATTAATTGGAAGAGAAGCTTACAAAAAAAGGTTGGAGGACACAATGACGTCTGATTTAGGCAAGCTTCCTCAAGACACAACTCATGAAGGCATTGCAAATTGCATCAAACCATTGAAAATTTTGAATGTAGTATTTGATGGATCATTTCTTTCAAGTCACTCTTCCAAGTATGGATGGCTGATGAGGTTTTAGGTCATTTACTATAACTTTAAAAATGTTGACCTTCCAAATGACGCAAAATTGAGGATACTAAAAAAACTGACAGAATCATCTCATCAGTCATAGTATGTGAAAGTACTTTCAATCGTATTTATATTTTATTTCTAATTGCTTTAATTGAGTTTAAAGTTTGAACTTTTTTTTTTGAACAAGATTAATGTTGCAGATCATATGCTATTGCTAATCTACTAAACTAGCATGTGAAATTTACAAATGTAAAGTTGCAGATATGTTGTACTTGCCTTACTGATTTTTATTATGAGACTTCACATTAGGAAAATCGACCTGAAGCTTTTATTTCTCCCATGTTTCTATAAAAGAGAATTCAGGGTCATTTGCTAAGGGTAATGAAATTGAAATTGGGTATTGTACTATTGATTCATTGACTTTTGCAAATAGAATCACATAGAGTTGTGTACTTACTACTATTAATGAATGAATTGTTACATTGTATCGTATTTGTAAATAAATTAATGAGAATCTCTATGAATTGTATCATATGAATTGCTATATTTTCAAAACAATAATGAGAATATTCAAGAATTATACCATATGAGCTGAATAATGCAAATAAAAACCATTATTAATTATAAAATTGATGACATTATCAACCACATTCATGTTTTTGACATTGGAATATGCTATTATGCATTATTGATGATGAAATACAAATAGTGTTAGTAGGTTCTAGACTACAACATTAAGTTTAATAAATACCTAGGACCTTCTACTTTGACAATGATTCAAGTTTCCACATCATCTCATTATTGGGATCCTCAGATTCATCGCCATCAACATCATAGGTTCCTTGGTTCTTCGCTATGTTTTCTTCACTTTGCATACCTCCTCTTAACTAAAGTTCAACGCTACCAGTACATGTACTAGTACATGAGTCACCGATATCATTGTCTATGGAACTCCCACTTTAGTTTTAAATGTTTCCCAACCCTCTTCTTTCACATTTCTTCCTCCACAATTTCAGTGCCCTATCATAAACAAAAGTATTGACATCATACCTGGATGTATAGAGCCTCAAGGAATTTTGCAAGTTATTGTCTAGTTTGTTTCTTAGGTTTGACTTTAGGAACCCCAAAGCACTAAAAAATATCTCATCCTCCACCGACCCCAATATCATGGTCAGACATAAATCAACAAGCTTGAAAAATTATTATATTGAATCAATCAACATTTCACTCTTAGCTAGATTTTTCCAAAGCCTTGTTACTAATCGATCTTCATGGGGGTTCCACATAATATTATATTGTTCCCTCACTGTCTATGAAAAATGACCTTATTTCTCTCTCAAACGAGATTCATCTAAAATTCCATTTAGAGTTACTCCATTGAACTCTTTGGTTTTGCAAAAATGATCTATCAAAGTTAGTATCTTAGTTCTAAAATCTTTCAAATTATCGATACTCCAATATCGAGGAAACACAATAGCCATGGATTCAATTAGTTTGACTAGAGGGAATCTTTCTCTAATCTATGAGGAAAGATCATAGGCAATGTGCTTCATAGAAGCAGTTACAGACTCAATGATCTTGGTAAAGTTTTCCCTCTTAAAACTTGATAGTCGCTTCCTGTGGTTCTTTCTTGGTTCCTCAGACTTGACCCTGGAAAAGTAGTGCAATGGTATCTCAACTTCATGTACTTCTGCACATAACTCCCCATTTGTGCCAATCTTTAAAAAGTTATGAGGATTGTCCAAATCTATTATTTGAGCCAGCTGGCAAATTTTACATCATCACATGATCGATAGAGATTATTGAGCGTCATGCATGTCAATTTACACAACATAGCATGTTTTGCAATATACATAGCTCTTTGTTTGGCCTTGTTCATTATATTTCTCATTTCCTCTAGCATGGGGGGAAGACCTACTAATTTTAAGAGTGTCTCTACATTACTTAACCTTTGTAGAAGTTCATGAAATTTTGGTTGCCCTAATTCTTCATGACTTGAGTTCATTAGACCAAGAAACAATTTATATTCTGAAAAAACTTGATGTGTTGGTTCATCCAAAGAGATACATCTGGTATCATTATCCTTAATAAGCTTGTTCCTATTGATTAGTCCTTTGGCAATGTTTTGAATTTACTTGAATCATTTCAGACTTTAATATAAGTATTGGTAGATCTCTTTGATTAAAACTACAATTTTTTGTACTGGAGCAAGCTTGCTGACAACTCCGAAAGCTAGATTCATTCTGTGGGCCATGCAGTGAATGACAATAATGTAGGGTGCACAATAATTTTATATCTTGGTGAAAAGACCACCCCTATGGCCTTGCATTACTAAAGCTCCATCAGCTCCAACACACCAACTTTTTGGCAATCATCATGTCATCTATACATCCATATTAAATTAGAAAACTCTTTACTAGTTCAAATGAATTTTTTGTTGTTGCATTATCCTTCATTTTAGCAAAATTTAGTAGATGAGGTTGGCGGAGAAAATTTTGTAGATTATAAACATGCATGCATACCCTGGAAGTATTATCTACTATTGTAACCTCGTATAAATACAATGCAATAAAGTTTGACTCTTCAATTTTTGCCTTTAGATCCTCTTTTTCAACCTCGGCAAGACAACTTGCCCATTCTCATCCACTATTTATTGACCAGTGACTGTTAGGATAATTAAAAACTTTTAGAAAGTGTAATAAAGCACTCAATGATGGGTATTCTTTTATAGGATGCCATTTTCTCAAAATATAAAAGACAAAACTTAATTGAACAACTTTTCCCATTTGTTCTACTTCCATTGCTCTTCCAAAAAATGCTTCAATAGAGCCTTTAACTTCAGCAGGATTCATCTGTATATTCTGCTAAAATTCAAATAATTCTACATTCCTAACATGTTTATATTCCTCCTTTGTTTTCCATCTTATCACTAATTTTTCAACTCCATCTATGGTTTTCTTTTTGTAAACTTTACCCATATGTTTCTCTATGATGTAAATTTTTAGCTGCAACCTCTTTTCCTTCTTATTTATCTTGGTGCAAATCTTACATCTACATTCTACCATAGGCTCACCTTCAATTGGATTGTCCACTAGTTCAATGAATGGATACTTTGACACTCGTTCTATTTGAAAATTCCTTGACAGATCCCACTTTTGATCTTTTATTAAATCTCTATCCTTTTTTGAATTGTATTTTATTTTCTTCTTCCCTGCACCATCATCATCTCTATCATTCTCAACCTCATCCAAGTCAATTATATCATTACTGCTACTCTCGGTATTTACCTAAAAATCTTCTTCAAGTTCATCGTGATCTGAGATATCAGGCTCGTCAACATCTTCAATATATCGTGTAGGTTCAGGTTGTGAATCTTGTAAATCTAATTATAATGAGTAGCTTCCCAATTTTGGCCATAAACATTTCCAACACCAAAGTATGATGATAAGGTTCTGCATTTTTCTAGCCTGAGTGACCTCTCTTGGATTTCCCCGCATGCAAGAGTCTTACCCCTATTCTTGTTTGACATCTCCAACTAAATAAATGCTGCCAAAAAAATTGTTAACTTGTTGAAGAAGTGACAATAGACTATAATATATATAAATATTATTCATTGGTCATAAAAACATGTCTGAGGTCTCCCTGGTGACCATAGCTAACAACATTGACTAGTGACCACTAACAAGTCCCCACTAAATAAGAATGAACTCAAAATTGCAGATTGGCAGAAAGGTAGAGGTGAAATCAGGAATCAGAATAATAATCACTTACCTTTGCCTCAATTGCAGTCGCCAATGCACTCAATAGTTTGAAACTTCATTGTTGATCAAATAGAGATATCAAAGATTCAGAACCAACTGAACCAAATTGTGTACAATTACCCTAATTTATGAATGTATTTATACCAATCATTTTTGGCAAATTTAGTGGGAGGTATTAGGTATACAAATATTTCGTGAAGCCTACATAATAAAAACATGTCTTATATTATTTCTGAGGTGATTATGGGTGGCCCAATAACTTGCTACAATTAATAAAGTTGACAAAAATGTGTCACTTTGAGACATGCATCTATGAAATGACAAGAAAATTTGGAGCCACCTATAAATATATATGTATAAATCCATTGGATAATATAGGTCATCCATTTGGGGCCGCTTTGAAATTGTAGGTGAATTTTTAAAATTTACTGTGTCCAAAAAATAGATTCAATTGATGATATTGTAGAAGAAATGGAGAAAATTAAATAAATAGAGGGACGATCAACCTGGGCATTCGACCCAATATTTATTAAGTTCAGGAAATTGGGAAAACCCAATAGACACAATATATTCACCAAATCCCTGATAGCCGACAGGCGAGATTCACCAAATGGAGAATAATCGGCACTAAAATTATCGTTCCCATTACAATACTTTTGAATGTTTCATATAACAAAATAATGGCCAAGTTCTTAGCCCTTAGATTGTAAAATATTCTACCTCATGTGATCAACCCCACTCAAATGGGGTTTCTTAAAGGTAGGTATATCTTGGAGAACTTGGTCACATGTTGGGAGGCTATGGACAGGGCCAGAGAATCTGACCAACAAGTCCGCATGTTGGTTTTGGACTATGACAAAGACTATGATGGGATTTAATGGAACTTAATTAAGATAATTCTTAAGAGTTTGGGGTTCAATAATGTTTTCTTCCAAATGGTCATTACTCTCTTGAATAGAGCCAGAGCCTTAGTGAAAGTGAATGGTGTGAGATCACCATCTTCTAAATTATCTAGGTCTATTAAACAAAGATTCCCATTGACCCCATATTTGTTTTTCATTGAAATAGATGGCCTATATTACCTCCTCAGAGATGACTCACTTTCCCCTAAAGTTAAAGGTATCAATCTACCTAAAGGGGATGAACTATCCAACATACAATTTGTTGATGATACAACAATTATAATTGAACTTGAAGAGAATAACCTTTGTAATCTCATGAGAAAACTTGACCTATTTTGTGTTGCTTCAAGAAGAAAGGTATCACTATCGAAGTATATTATGCTTGGTTAGATTGATCACCCACCTAGCTAGTGTAGTATATTTTCTCTTAATTGGGGAGGTCCAAATCACCAGATGAAGTATTTGGGAATCTCCTTCTTAGTCACCCCCAATTTGAGAAAGATGTGGACTTGGATAAATATAAGATTGAAAAAAAATGAAAAAGTGGAATTTAAACTACATTTATCTTGCAAGAAGAGTACAGGTTTTCCAAAAAATCTTATCATCATACACTATATATTACTCTTCAGTCTAGATGTTCAATCAGGCACAATTCAATTACATTCAGAAAAAAGGTGAGAGATTTCTTGTGGTCTGATGGTAGAGGCAATAAAAAAAGGAATGGGGTTAATTAGAAATGGTATACAATAAATAAGGAACTTGGGGGTTTAGGGTTAAAGGACCTAAGAACTCAAGGCCTTACATTGGTTGTTAAATGGATTGCTAAAGTCACACTTGGCAATGAGCCTTGGAAGGTGTTAATCAAGAATAATATTTCCACAACCATTCCAGCTAATACATCCTCCTGGAAAGGGATACAGATTAATGACCTGATATCTGGAAACTTCGCTATTAAATTTTTAGGCTCTAATGTGTTTAAAGCTATCTGGAAGTATTGGGAGAGTGTTAGAAATGTGATCACTAATAATAATGTTATTGATTAAAGTAACAAGGTATGTGGAGAAAAATTTATTTGGTGGAACCTCAAGCATGGAAAATAAACCTCTAGCTCTTCTTCAAGGATTCTCGGCCAAGATATGGGCCTATAAGAGCATTAAACAATTCTTTGATATCATGCAAGATGGAAGACTAAACAGTTGACAGGATTTGTGGGAAAAATTAATATTCCTCAATCTTAATGGAGGACCTATGCTGCATTGAGGGAGGCCTGTTATAAGATAAATATGCCAAGGGATTGTGTGCTTAATAATTATAGGATTTACAACCTTATGTGGCTTGATGGTACCTATGTATGATGAAAACCTACCTATGTGTAACAAGCTCATACATAAAAATGTTAAGCAAATAAAATCATTTCTAATCTAACATGTTCATAAACTTGCATCTACACAAAGCTTCCAACATAACCTCCTATGAGCCAAACAAGTGCACCCAAGACTTGTTGATTTTCTCTTAGAGAGGAATGTGGGTATTCTCTCCCAACACAATATATAAATCCCACTTTGATTTAATGATAAAGGAAATATGAAAACTAGATGCAAGCTAGATGAAATGATATTAAATGAACTCAAGAGCTAGCTATGGAGAACTAGTCTCAAGCATTCGATGCATGAAAGAGAAGTAGAAATGCAAGCTAAGTGCAAGATTCTAGTATTGAATATAAAAGCTAAGCATGAAACTACTACAATGAATGCAACAACTACCAAAAAAGGTTAGTAAAGATCTCTAAATACATAAAAAATAGCTCTAAGCATAAACTAGCATGATAATTCTAATGCAAAAATGATGGACCATTTACTCTTTGCAAGGCTCCTATTTATAGGGTTTTGGAGGACTTGGGTGAGGTGGATCATATGTGGCATCCACATAGGTACCACATGAAGGACACATAAGCCATGCAAGAGTCAAAGTTTTCTCACACGTGTGAGCAACTTGAGATGTGATGGGTTAATGTGTACTTCAAGTACACATGTAAGAGATCTTGTCATAGATGTCATTTTTGGAAATTCTAATAAAGTGTTATCAAGGTTGTAAGAAACCTTGTTTCGACTTTTTTAGAATTATTTGAAAGGTAATTTTTAGAAATTCGCTCACACATGTGTGAGAAAATAATTAGGACTAATGGGTGTAGGAATCAAAAAATTAGCCTTATTAACCTTGGTTAATTAGAAAATAGATCTATTTGTTGAGAGTGATGTGGGGTAGGCTAGGATCTAGGTCCATAATTAAGATTAATCTAAATTAAATTTAGACTAATCATAGTTTAGAAGAATATTAGAATGTGAGGGGAATAAATAAATTAAAAATAAATTTAAAAGGGAAAATTAATGGAGGAAATGTATTAAATAAAATTTTATACAATTAAGGGGGAGGTATTTAAATATAATTTAAATACTATAGAAGATGAACCAAATTTAATTAAATAGGTGGAAGAATATAACATATATAATTAATCCTTTCTAGAATCCTTGGATGTAGTATTGGTACCCTTCCATCCTCCTACTTGGGGCTTCCCCTTTGCTCAAAACCTCCTGATATCTTCTGGAACCAAATAGTTGATAGATTCAATAGGAAGTTGGCTGGTTGGAAAGGTGCTCTTCTGAGTAGTGCTGGTAAACTTCAGCTGTTGAAATCCACATTGCAAAATCTTCCTGTGTATGCTCTAAGACTTTTTAAGATTCCCCACAAGTTTGCAATAGTGCTGGAAATGATTCAAAAACATTTTTTATGGACTGGAGTTGAAGAGAAAAAAAGGCTCAGTTTGATCGCCTGGGAAAAAGTTTGCAAACCCAAAAATAAAGGGGGTCTGGGGATTAGACCTATTAAGACCACTAACAAGGCTCTTATGGAAAAGCAGGTTTGGAGAATTTTTGGTGACTCAAA
>MU223614.1:2110002-2129584 GCA_018584345.1 Thuja plicata | reverse complement strand
TTTCTGTTAATGATGGTACTGAGGAAAAAATCAGAAATGCTGTTGAGTTAGCAATGATTCCCATCCAGAAGAAAATTAATGGGAATGAAGAAATGTTGAAACACTTGCTCACGATGGTTAACACTGGGATGAAGGCTACTCTCGAGAATCTTATTTCTCTGAGAAATTGGCTGGAAAGTAATAAAGACAATGCTGATCACCCTGTTTCTTCCCAGCGTTCGGGACCTGGAACTCGCACTAGATCCAAGATGCAGAAGAATGAGGATCCGGATCTCCAGAAGCTGAGAGAGAACGTGATGACAATGAAGACTCAGCTGGTGGATTCTGAAAGCTTTCTGAAATCTGTGCTCTGATTTTGGTGCTGGTGGTCTTTCTTTCTGTTTTCTTTCCAGCAGTTCTTGTGTTTTTTGTCTTCTATGTAATTGTTGCCATATCTGGGTTTTGACCCACTGTTGATTGTTCCCCTTTTTGGGACAGTCTGTTGATCTTTGGGCTTTTTTGCCTATCCTTTCTTTGCTTTGTTAAAGGGTTTTGGGGTTCCCTTCAAAACCTGCTTTTACCATAATCAAAAACATATATAATTAATTAAATAATTATAATGTTAAGGGATGATTTTAGGTGTCTACATTTTCCCCCCTTTGATATAGCATGGAGAATGACGTTGCGTCAAGGAAATATAAAAATAAGATGCCCCAGAGAGAACAAAAGGTCCTAAGGCAATGATGGTGAAGGAGTGTGCCCCTCAAGAAAATAACACAAAAAATTAATTGTTGTGAAATATTTTTTAAAAAGGGGTCGAAGAGGGGGAGAAGAAAAAATGGACTATTGCATGACTTAGGGATGATCAGGAAGAAACAGGGAAAAAAATATGGTCTGGAATGGAGAACGGGTCTCAAGGGACCTATAAATAGTCTATGAGGGCCGATCCTTGAGACCGCATGTAGCTAGGAGAGTGCGTTCAGACACACCAGCAAAAAGCCGATGCGGGACCACCGGTGAGTACTCTAACTGAGCCTAGTCATTAAGTTTTATTTTCACATTTATGGTTAGGTTAGGGGAATTTAATAGGGGGAAGGGCGGTCAGGGTGGAGACAAAGATTGATGGATCATCATCTGCATAGATGATGATATATGAATCATCATCAATGGAGATGACAATCCAGTGATCATCATCTCCGCAAACAAAAATCTTCCGATTTTCATCTGTGAAGATGACAATCAAGGATTGTCCTCTATAGTGACAAATTTAGGGGGACCCAGATGAAAATTGGTGGATTATCATTTGTAGACAAAGTTCAACTAGGTTGACCAGGGGTATACATCGAAGGTTCCAATCATGGATTGGTGTCTCCACTGATCATCGTATGTGTCGATCATTGTCTCTGCAGGAGAATCGATGTATTCACTGATTAGACTAGAAGACATAGGGGGAGGGGTTTGGGAGTGAAAAAAAAGGGAAAAGGGGGTTAGGATTCCCCAGGATGGGTAATAAGGACTGAAAATCATGACTTGTGGATACAGAAGGTAGGATCGTTCTTTAGGTCACAAGAGAGTTGGCTAAAGACAATGTGATTGGCAAATGAGTTGACCCCAGCAGAGTGGGGGATGGTTTCACTGTGCGGGTTAGATCACATACATATATGATTGTGGTTTAGAGTGCATAATGTTTTTATGACCACATTAATTGAGAGGTGGCATAACCCTACCTCTAGCTTCCATTTCCTGATGGGTGAGGTGACGATCACCCTATTTGATGTCTGGCAGATATGCTACATACCCATCTAGGGGTTTATCCCAAACTATGTGTAGGAGGGCCTAGAACCATATGTAGAGGTGACATTTGGGTGGTCATATGATCAGATTCCCACTATTAGACAGTGGTTACCATGGAGGGTGGTGATGGCAGTGTGACCACGATTGCGACTAGTGACCCTATATTTAGCAGGACTTATTGGAGGTCGATTCATGTCAGACCATGCAGGGCATGAATTTTAATGGGAGGGGTGTGAGTACTGAGTCTCATGATAGAGGATGAGGGGGAGAGATTTTTTTGGGGATACACTATTCTCGGGTAGTTGTATTATGATTTGCATATGTGTGTCTACCAGAGAGGTAGGACACTGGGGGTGGGAGTGACACTACTGCTAGTGTGGGCATGAGAGCATATCATTGTATTACACCCCATCAAGATTCATGAGACATGATAGGAATAAAATCCCTATGTGTGTAGTTATAGACCAATGATTATATATGATTCTACACATTCTGTCAGCCACTGGCGGAGGACACTTGATGACATGCAGGTGTTTAAATGGATTTTGCATGCAAGGTGAGAAGCATGGGGGTACCAGGTCTAGCAGAAACATGACTATACAAAGGATGGGTGGGAGGATTTATTTTACCTTGGGTTTTTGTAGACTGAATATTGGCTCATAGGGAGGATAAAATACATGATTGCCTGATACATTCTATCACGGTTTCTAACACAGTTTGGTCAGGTGTAGGATGAAGTCCCTGATTCTTTTCCATATCCACTAGTGGCACAGGAGGTGGGGAGCTTATGTGGGATTTGGGTAGATTTTAGGGGCATGAGATCATTATGATTGGGTATGGCATGGACAACATCTAGTGTGGGATGCAAGAGTGACTCCCTCATATGCGCAGTGGTGGGTCATACATAGGCCAATTAGACAAACCATTCCATGGCTGATTCAAGCAGATGAGCAGCCGGCAGGAGGGGAGGATTGGGCTGGGGTGGATGGGGATGATGGGGGAGATAAAAAAGGAGATGGAAGAGGAGGAATGGGAGTAGGTTTTTGGAGGGCACAACTGAGAGTGGTGGCATAGAGATGGCAGGGACAAGTATAGTTACCTGTAAATAGAGCCCCTCCGGTGATTCTAGTATGGGTAGATGGACCACCGCCGAAAAAGGTACAGGGAAAGGTGCCACAAGGACCATCTCCAAGATAGGTGCCAAGACAGGTGCCACAAGGCATTAATATAGGTCTTATTACTAAGAGGGGAGGGGTGAATCAGTAATCCAGACAAATTCACCAATTCAACTTCTTTAAATTTTATGCAGCAAAACATATAGCAACAACTGACATAAGTAAAATTTTAATGAATACATCCACAAGTAGTCAATCACACAATGTAAACACCATATTTTTCACATGGAAACCCAACTAGGAAAAAACCATGGTGTGAGATGATACCTAAAAAATTTGTACTCTTTTGGAATACACCCTATTAGGAGCTTACCATGTTAAAGGTTTACAAAACATTGTTAAGTATTACCTAGTTAAGGGATTTGTGTAAGACCCATTAGGATGTTTTCCCTATCAGGATCAACCTTTTTAGAGAACTTTAAATACAAGAAAATGTGTCACCTTGTTAGATGATTTACAATAAATATCTTTTAGGATCTACCTTGTTAGGGTATTTTACTGTTACAATGATTAGAAAGCAACAGATAAAATGATATGTGAAAACTGCACTACCTTTGCATGATCATATCCTTTTAAGATCTAAAATACATCACCATACTATATATTCTTCCTCAGATCTATCACAATTGATTCCTTTTCTTTATTTGTCTCCAAATCCTTCTATAATTCGCAATCAAATGTCTTCTCTCTCCCTATTCTTCTTCAAATATTCTACTATATAGAATTACTTCCACCGAATTACAACAAACCATAGATCTGAGATATGAATGATCCAAATCATCTTAGGTAAGATACAATGTATCTAGACACTCATAAAAAAATTTCCTCTAATTGCATCAGCTTTCTCATCAATTTTACTTTGGTAGTTGAGTCATTTCATAAACCTCTTTTAACCAAAAATAATCTTCTTGAAGAATCCTTCTCAAACATATACATCGATCAATGTGTTATCAAGTAAGTCCCAAAAATCACAGAACTAACTCTCTACTCTACGAAAATCATCACCGATCCTTTTTCCATAACGAATGTCATTGATCAGTGATCTACAAATCTTCATAGCATGTTCAAGAACTCTGGCTTGTTTACCTGTTCATTTTGTTAACACCACTTCCAGTCAATTAAACTAGTAGCATCAATTAACATAATGATCCACACTCATACATAAAGTTTCTAAAACAATAATCAAATCACTTGTTGTCTATCACTGATTATTTTAGCAATTACCCGGTTTGAGTCCATTCAAACATAACCAACTTAATTATCCATATAAAAAGTCATAATAGAAACGTTAACATCAACACACATGATATAACCTTCCATAAAAATAGAAACATTAGAAACATAATTCAACTCACGATTCACTTACACTATATCAAGTAATATACTAAAAATATTAAGTCAATTAGTTAACATCAATGACAACCAAATAATTGATTCGCCTGTTATCAAATCTATACCAATCTTCATCAATGCATCACTTAGAATCAATACATCAGTTATGCTAACATAGGGACTACCTCTAGGTTATATTACATAGGATGTGCATGATATAGTGGTCGTAGAGAAAAATATCCTGCAGACAGAGTTTGGGAGGTTACAGGGACTATTAGTGACTACCCAAGAATCAGAGGGCAACTTACAGGAAGAGTTGGCCAGGGTCCAAGGGTATTGATAGGAGAGTGAGAATGATTAGATAGTGCTTAGGGTGCTCTAGATATGCTATAGGCCTAAGTAAATGCAAGAGAATTTAGCATTATCAAGACTCATACATGGGTGATAGCAAGGCAACAATAGATAGAGAGGATGCAACGGGACATGGATTCTCTAAGATTAGAGCTACGTGGGGTTAGAGTAGAGAGAGATATGTACCAATAGAGGGAATAGGAGTATAGGGGATAGTGAGAGATCAATTTATAGGATGTGACTGGACCAAGAGTGATGTAGGTTGTATAGAATTCCTTTGCAACACACAAATGAGAGACCCAAGCAATCCGCGAGATAGATTAATATAATCATCTTTATTATGAGGTTGTTCCTGAGGGTGAAAGGGATAAAGCATCATGTGAGAGATTTGCCACTCATACTACAGGGGGTGCTTCACAGGCCTTAGTAGGGATGAGACCCCCATAGGACAGAGGGGGAGATGGGACAAGAGAGGAAGGGACATCCTCTCAGTTAGCATCATGATCCATACCAGGAAGTTTTTGATACACATGTAGTTTTTGAGATTTTAGATGGACAATGGCATATATACATGTATATTTGATGGAATATAATGTATCTATATTCTTTGGGCATTTGATTATTCTTTTGTGATGATGATACATACACATGATTTTGATGGTCATGTTAGCATTTTTCCCTGACCTTGTCCAGGAAAAGGCTAATTAATGAGGATCAAACAAATCCTCCTACACTTCGAGATCAAAAGCTTAGGCAGGTGTACCTATTGGATTCACATCTTTTAGTGAACGATGAGATGGATTCCTACCCATCACACTTGATTTGACAATCACTCACAACTCATTAAATAGAAAAGTAAAATGATTTGATATTTGAAATTTGATCTAGATAACCAGCAAAGACCAGTGCCTTATTTATTGGGAAACAGAGTCACTTAAACATATATCCCCAGAAAACCCTCTAAATCAAAACACGCCAAACCTGAATGAACTGCCTTACAATTCACTCTTTTCACTCCAATACCCAGACATCGGATTCATGTGAAACCTTGAAACCTTGAATTTTTCTATAAGATTTACTCTTCCCTTGAAAGAAACTCAAAAACAACTTCACAGCTACCTTATAACTAGTGCACTAAAATTTCTTACAAATTAATACACAAAGATTCATGATCAAACACAAAGACATCAGACAAATACTGGAAAGGGATTCCATTTTCTTTCATTAAAAAACTTTTGATTCAATACATTTACACAACAAAGAACTCAAAAACAAGACACACCAAAATTAGAAAGTTGCCTTGCAACATTAATATCACCATCCCTGTACAATTGAGAAGAAAAGAGATATAGAGAAATGGAGAACCAAATTTTGCAAACTGACACCTGTCTGTTCCCCCAAAATATCTGAAACTACTTCTTCTGCAACTATAAAAATATGATTTGATCTGCACCCAAAAGGATTACAAAATCCAAATCTTCATCTCAATACCTTTCCAATGGTATATGATACTTTATATTTTACCTCCAGGAGCTGCCCGTAATGTTTATTTGAAAATCTTCAATAATATGAAATCTGTGCAATTTTTAGAATAAATCAAAGTATTTTATCTTTGCACAGACTATAGTCTTTTAAATCACTTTACCCTTTAAATTCTTCTCTGTAGTTTGAAATTTCTCTTATTTATACATTTTCAACCCCCAGAAATCACCAGAATTTGCCAGGTGTCACTCTTTGATTGGTCCAGAGATCCACCTCTACATCTTCACTTGCTCCATATGACCTCATTGAGTGCTCGACTGAGCCTTCGTGAGTGCACGACGAGCTAAGTTGCCCACTCATGAGAAATTTTCATGTCTCGGCAAACCCTCCGTGAGTGCGCGATGAGCCATTTTCTCCTATGGGACTGTGCGCGTTTGCCTGCTGCACGACTGCGCAATGAGCTCAGCCACTCACTCGCAAGTCATTTCAGGTACCTCGCTAAACAAGTGCAACAAGCTTAGTCATGCAGTAGTGAGCCATTTCTGAGATCACCCTCCTCCACCGCTAGTGCGTGACTGGTTGCCACATATCTTCCACATCAACAACTCGCTTCCACCTCACTTGCAAAATTTGGACGTCATCAAATTCACGGACCATCTAGCACAGATTTTGAGGCACCTTCTGAACTCGCATGTGAAGAGCCTCCTCTTCACTCTTCCTTTTAGTATGTGTGGATTTTACCTTTTACACATCTCAAATTCCACTTGTGGGATCAATGTGGGATTAATCCCCTTTGAAATTTTAAAGCCTTCTAGCATTCGCTCCCAAAATTATGGGGTCCACTACTATGAGAAGTCTACCAGCCAAGGGGCCTGCCAATGGGCCTCTTGGTTCTTTCTTCAAACAATAATGTAAGCCTTGTAGTATAAAAACATTAATAAATTCTCTTATCGGATGAATGTGGGATAATACAGTTTAATCTTTTTGAACCCGCACATGCTTGTCCTCTTGCGTGGCCTTCATGCATTGCTAGGAGTCTGTTGTTTGGGGTGGTTCTCCTTGGTCTTCTATAGTATGCCACGCACTGCATTCCTTTAGCTTATGCATCACCATTCCCTCCAATGCACAAGCATTTGGGTTTACAATCTGTTAATTTGCATTGCAATGAGAGTTTTTAAAGTCTTCTTTGATCATCTATTCCCTGCGCAGGGTACTCTCCTTGCATCTCAATGCAGCTTTGTGCTGCAATTTGCATTTTCTTTGCACAACATTTTGCAGGCTTCTTTGTTTTATGTATGGACTCCTCCATGTTGTGCAAGATATCTTCCTTGTTTGTATACAACTCTACGCTGGCTCTTCTCCCTCCAAATTCACTGCCCAGCTTCTCCATTACACTATGCAACACCTTTTGAAGGTTTAAAATTTGTGAGATTCCTCCTCTCAATGCGTGGCTATTTGGTCTTCCTTCATTATTTTATCTCCACCTGCAACTTGCAATATACCATGCCTTACTATATTGCGCAGGCTTTTCCAAGGCTTATTCCTCTTTTTTTATTATGCATGGCTCTGCATTCTTTTACACACTACCATATGCATTTAAAAATGTTTTGTTTTAAACATTGGTTTGAGTCTTTGTTGTTTTTCATCTTCCATTGGCATCACGTATCCTCTCTGCAGATCTGGCGCAGACTATTACATATTTCTTGGGTTGCCTTGTGTCTTTTTCCTAGCATGGGGTCCCTTATTTACTATAGATACCTCCTTTACTCCAAGCAGCCCTCTAAAAAATAATGTTGCACCCCCCACACATGCTTCCATGTGATGCGCTTCCTTCTTCTTGGTTTCCACCCGCATGCTTTTTTATATTTACAAATGTTTAGCGCAAACACGGACTTGGTTCTAAACACCTGTCAAAAACATTTGCTAATCTGCTTCAATATTCAAGCAACTCACATCTCCCATTTGTCTTCCACCTAAACATTGCGCAACATTTCCTTTTGTCTTCTGTGCAGGAATTAATAACCATAAAATCCTTTTAAAAGACACCTCTAAAAAACTGCGCATCCCTCATTCATATCACCTACGCATGATGATCTCCTCTTTGCACAAGGTTTCACCATTACATTGTGCAAGCCACATTGGGTTTACACTTGCTGATTTTTATTTGCATTAAGTTTTACAAAGTTTTGAATGTCCTCTTTCATGCGCATCTTGAATTTGTTTTAAATACTTTTTGACATCTTTGTTTCATGCACAGGGTCCTTTAATACTGTCTGCAGATTTCCTTCTCATGATATTCACTAGCCATCTCTTGCTTACCAATTCACATGCTCCTTCATTTGCTTGAAAGGTTTCTAAAGCCTTTATATTTAGCGCATGTTCTTCTTGCACACATGGCTATTCATTTTGGCATTTGCATCACTCCACAGACTTTTCATTAAGTTAAACATTGCATAGCAAGAAATGCTACATAAGTTATAGAATTTGGTTTTACCCCTGCCAAATTTCATTGTCTTGAAAGTTTCTAAAAATTTTCACAAAGGCATCCTTGCGCTGATCTTCATTCTAATTTGTAAAGTCACTGATGGCTTTGACTTAAAAGTTTCTTAATTAATGCCAATCGGATTTGAAACTTATCTGAAAATGCCTCTATGTAATTCTTGAGTTGTCTCTATACATGTGCTATCATTGAGAATCTATAGATCCTTTTAGATTGCTTCCACAGTTCTTGCCCTTATTTCCCCTTTTCCTCAATTATGTGCCTGGGTCCACCTTCTATTTTTTATTTGCACATATTTAAATCATTATAGATGATTTAAATGCATTTTAAACTTGCTTGCAAATGTGATCCCAAAATGATGATTTATCTCTGGAAAGAGCCCCAAAAGTTTGCCAGATGACCCATTGTAATCCTGCATTCTAAAACACATATTTTCCCATGTGATCTGAATGTAACCGTGAAAGCTTCTCAAGAAAGAATATTGAAGTGGTTTTTCAATAGCACTGTCCTCTGAAAACTTCTTACAAAATGACTGAAAAATGATAAATGGCCTCTGGAATTTGCCTGGAAAACTGATTGAAATGCATTAAGGCACCCCGACACCTGGCGCAATGATTCAATCCAACATAATAAGTATACATGAAAAAGGGTTTGAACCAATTCAAACCCATGTTTGAGATGTAACTGATCAAACATGGTCGTTCTGAAAATTCTGAACAAATGTGTATATGCAGATATGAAAACATCATAAACTTCATTTGGATTGACCTTCGCAAAAATAGAAACCCATGCCTTGAGACCCAACCCCTGATCTTAACAGTAGATTTACACATAAAGAGTGTAGAGAAAGAAATATTATCTCAAAACAACAATCTGATACAAAGTTACCATCTTCAGCAAATGACTGTTCCGTGAACTCAACCTTGTTAACATTGTTAATCTGCACAAATTGCTTTTAGAATTGGATGAGAAAACTAACCAGATGGATTTATCATGACCTGAAAATATTCATGGAAGTACACTTGCATATTTGAAATATGGGGGAACACTCAATTATTCAGGGCATTTAACTCTGTGCATACTACAAGACTTCAAAGTAGGGCATTTCAGTTATTCAACAGTTGACACTCAGGAAATTAGAATTAATTGCAAATATAATGGCTTTGGAAAACTTGTCATCCGACTTCGTAGGGATCTAAAAATGGGCATAGAGGTTCAATTTCATGCCTACAACACCTCAAACTAATGATTATATCATGATTATCAATCCGGTCAAAGATGCAAACCTCTAAAGTAGGTCATTTGATAAAACTGGGAAATGTGCAAAAATGCAGACTTAGGTAAACACCTCCAAATGACCATCTCCTAAAAATGTCAAAACTGGATTCAGAGGGCTGGAACCCATTTCATTTTCTAAATTATAGGTTCTAAACACACTCTCCAAGTGGTTTCTCTTAAAAAAAATCAGGCCTCTTTTTGCAAGCATTCATGGTAGTTCTCCTCCACAAGCTTTTTTAAGGGGGTATTTACCTTTGCCTTAGAGAAATTTTACTTAGTAACTCCAAATTTCTCCAAAATTTGAGAGTACTAATAGTGGCTCTATCTGGGGATGTGTGCCCCATGTGGGCATGTAGAGGATCTAAAATCTATTGGTACAGTAGACCATTCACAAAATAAATTATATTTTTACTTTTCTTTGTCTTGACTTCAAAGTCGGGCTCCTTTATTGAAAACCACAAACCACACACAACTGAAAACAAAGCAACTATACAACATGCACATTATGTACAATTGGCCCCCAGTCAAGAAACTAAAATCACCATTTACCTCTGTCAAATGTCTGATTCTTATCATTCAACATTATGATTATTCTGTAAAACTTGTTTCCAAGTAATTTACCATTCTGAAATAGACTTGCAATATTCATGCCACTATCATACTCTTTACTGTCATTTCTCTTATCATCTTGTAGCATAACAAAATCATGGATTTGCTGAAAAGGAATATAATCTGAAAAATATTCTTGACACTCAAAGCATAGTGAACACTCATATGCAACATGATATCTCTCATTCTCTATCTTCTCAACATGCTCAACTGACCTCTCAACCAGCCGCATTGGAAACTTAAAAAATTCAAGATCAACCTTATAATTAGAATCATGATGACTTACCTCAGCATATGCTTGGATATCAAAGAAAAAATTCTCACTTTCAATCCCATGCATACTACATAAATACTCAAATGAATCACCATGAACTACAACTTGTGACTTCAGATTTAGTTTATCCTGAAAAACATTAACACGTTGAACTGGAAAAATAAAAGACTCATTTTCTCCTAGATAGCTGATATGTCCATGTTGATTTATTTCAACATCTAATAAACACAATGCATAAAAGATCTTTAGATGTCATTCTTGCAAAAATGAACATACCTCTAGCTGAGGCAAATAATCTGTAGTAGAATCTGAATCCTCTCTCAGCTCCATATAAAACATTTCAAAATATGGTTCCAATAAATCAGCAGATAGTTCATTATACACATTCTCATCTTGGCACACATCTCCTTGATACAATTCAATTTTGTAGGAAACATTATCAATGTTATTAGTTTCCTTTTGAAAAAGCATTGATTTCACAACATTAATAATATCACAACTATCAATGTTTACACCAAAAAAGCTGATATCCATTTCTAGTTCAGATACAAAATTAGATTTAGTTTCCATATCACAGGATATACCTTGCTGAAAAATTTCATAATTCGGTTCATACAAATCTGACATTGACCCAACTGCAACAACTCCATATTCATTTCAATGGTTCTTAGGATCAACAACTTCGCATGACAAGTCATAAGATGAAAGCATAGAAATTGAAAAATCAATATTATCATCATTGTTAGCTGAGACAAAAGAATTTATCTCTATTTTATACAAATAAGCATCTTCATAATCATCTCCAACACATGATGAGTTTTCATCCTCTTCACAAGGTTGCATATAAACCATCACTTTATCTTCACAAAAATTAGATTCGTTGTGGGTCCATGAATCCTCTTCTTCAACCAATTCTTTCTTTATATCAGCAAAGTATGATAGGACTTCATCATTTGAGGTTTCGAGATCATCATATGATGAAAAACCTGCCCCCTCTTTACTTTTCACATTTTGTTTTGGACCAAAATCTAAATCAATAGGGACAAAAACATTTTGGTGTTGATCTTGATTTCTTGACCCATGCATATCTAGTGTATTTGATGCATTGTGACAGCGAATTCTAGCAGATGGAAAACACCTTGGAATAATTCCACATCTTAAATTATTTTCAATATCTACTGCTGTCATAAAAGCATGATATAAAGTTCTAGGCTGCTTATCTCTTAACAAGTAACTCATCTTTCTATCAAATGCCCCAAAACAAACAACCAAACAAAAAGCATCATTTGGTCTGAACTCCATTGGGATTTGACCCAATATTTCTGCAAATCTGAGATTGAAATGAGGGATCAACTCACCAGTATTTATTTTTATCTCTGTGAAATTCTTCATTACTGCAACTGGATTAATCTTTTTACCAAACCACTCCAAAATTGATTATCTCAACTCCTCCCACGAAGAGATAGAACATTCATGATAACCATTTTCATGCCCTCTTACGAATTACTAAATTCTCTCCCAAACGAGCATGAAATCAAAATACAAACATACTTCTCAAAAGTGTACAGAATATATTCAACAACTGAGAAGCATTTCAACTTATCACCATTATTTCCTTTTCTTAGAGATATTTCACTTAATAAGGAACTTTTCTTTCAAATGAAAATATGGGGATTACCTAAAACAAAATTGCAACTACTACTCTTATTTCTTTGACTGGAAATTTGGCAGATCTAGAGCCTTCTTCATAGCTCCATTGGGTTCTTTTATCATAGAGTTGCCACCTGCTTGCAAAGGAAAATTTTCAAACAAAAAAATCCATTTGACATATATATATTATTTTTGGGTTCTCTCCAACTAGCAAAGCCGCACAATTATTTTATAATAACTACAATCAAACACTTCCAATAAATCCTTACACAGATCTGAAAAAAATTTAGATTATAAGACCTTTGACTCTTTCTAACAATGAATTTAACATTCGGTAATCCCCAGTAAAGTCAACATTCTGTTAGCGTTTTTCCCTGACCTTGTCCAGGAAAAGGCTAATTAACGAGGATCAAACAAATCCTCCTATACTTTGATCTCAAAAGCTCAGGCGGGTGTACCTATTGGATTCACATCTTTCAGTGAATGATGAGATGGATTCCTGCCCATCACACTTGATTTGACAATCACTCACAGCTCATTAAATAGAAAAGTAAAATGATTTGATATTTGAAATTTGATGATGAGACTTGCATAACTAGCAAAGACCAGTGCCTTATCTATTGGGCAACAGAGTCACATAAACATATATCCCCAGAAAACCCTCTAAATCCAAAAACACAAAACCTAAATGAAATGCCTTACAATTCACTCTTTTCACTCCAATACCAGACATCAGATTCAAGTGAAACCTTGAAACCTATGAATTTGTCTATAAGATTTACTCTTCCCTTGAAAGAAACTCAAAAACAACTTCATAGCTACCTTATAAATGGTGCACTAAAATGCCTTGCAAATTAATACACAAAGATTTAGTATCAAACACAAAGACATCAGAAAAATACTGGAAAGGGATTCTATTTGCTTTTCATTAAAAAATTTCTGATTCACTACATTTACACAACAAAGAGCTCAAAAACAAGACACACCAAAATCAGAAAGCTGCCTTGCAGCATTAATTTCACCATCCTTGTACAATTGAGAAGAAAATAGATATGGAGAAATGGAGAACCAAATTTTGCAAACCGACACCTGTTTGTTCCCCCAAAATATCTGAAACTGCTTCTTCTACAACTGTAAAAATCTGATCTGATCTGCACCCAAAAGGATTTCAAAATCCAAATCTTCATCTCCATACCTTTCCAATGGTATATGACACTTTATATTTTGCGTCCAGGATCTTCCCGTAATGTCTATTTGAAAATCTTCAATAATATGAAATCTGTGCAAGTTTTAGAATAAATCAAAGTATTTTATCTCTGCACAGACTATAGTCTTTTAAATCACTTTACCCTTTAAATTTTGCTCTGTAATTTGAAATTTCTCTTATTTATACATTTTAAACCCCCAAAAATACCATAATTTTCCAAGTGTCACTCTTTGATTGGTCCAGAGATCCACCTCTACATCTTCACTTGCTCCATCTGACCTCAGCGAGTGCGCGACTGAGCCTGTCGCCCACTCGCGAGCATTTTATATCATCTCAGAAACTTTCTGCAAGTGCGCGATGAGCTAAGTTGCCAACTCACGAGCAATTTTCATGTCTCAAAAAACCCTCCATGAGTGCATGATGAGCCATTTTCTCCTGCACGATTGCACGATTGCCTACTATGTGATTTCCTACTGCGTGACTATGCGATGAGCTCGACTGCTCACTCACGAGTCATTTTGGGCACCTCACCAAACTAGCATGATGATCTTGGTCACACAGTAGTGAGCCATTTCTGAGATCGCACTCCTCCACCGTGAGTACGCGACTGGTTGCCACGTGTCTTCCACATCAGCAACTCACTGCCACCTCACCTGCAAAATTTGGACGTCATCAGATTGACAGACCATTTGGCATGGATTTCACGGTGCCTTCTGAACTTGCGTGTGGAGAGCCTCCTCTTCACTCTTCATTTTAGTATGTGTGGATTCTACCTTTTACACATCTCGAATTCCACTTGTGGGATCAATGTGGGATTAATCCCCTTTGAAATTTTAAAGCCTTCCAGCATTTGCTCCCAAAATTATGGGGTCCACTACCATGAGAAGTCTACCAGCCAAGGGGCCAGCTAATGGACCTCTTGGTTCTTTCTTCAAACAATAATGTAATCCTTGTAGTATAAAAACATTAATAACTTCTCTTACCGGACGAATGTGGGATAATACAGTTTAATCTTTTTAAACCTGTGCATGCTTGTCCTTCTGCATGGCCTTCATGCACTGTTGGGAGTCTGTTGTTTGGGGTGGTTCTCCTTGGTCTTCTATAGTATGCCACACACTGCATTCCTTTAGCTTACACAACACCATTCCCTCCAATGCATAAGAATTTGGCTTTACAATCTATTAATTCACGTTGCAATGAGAGTTTTTAAAGTCTTTTTTTTATTCATCTATCCCCTGCGCAGGGTACTCTCCTTGCATTTCAATCCAGCTTTGTGTTGCAAATTGCATTTACTTTACACAAAATTTCAAAGGCTTCTTTGTTTTATGTATGGAATCCTCCATGTTGTGCAAGGTATCTTCCTTTTTTGTATACAACTCTACGTTGGCTCTTCTCCCTCCAAATTTACTGCCCAGCTTCTACATTACACTATGCAGCACCATTTGAAGTTTTAAAATTTGTGAGATTCCTCCTCTCAATGCGTGGCTATTTGGTCTTCCTTCATTGTTTTATCTCCACCTGCAACTTGCAATATATCATGCCTTACGATATTGTGCAGGCTTTTCCATGGCTTATTCCTCTTTTTTTTTATTACGCATGGCTCTGCATTCTTTTACACATTACCATATGCATTTAAAAATGTTTTGTTTTAAACATTGGTTTGAATCTTTGTTGTTTTGCATCTACCATTGGCACCAAGTATCCTCTCTACAGATCCAGTGCAGACTCTTGCATAATACTTGGGCTTCCTTGTGTCTTTTGTCTAGCGTGGGGTCCCTTATTTACTGCAGATACCTCCTTTACTCAACACAACCCTCTAAAAAGTAATGTTGCACCCCCCACGCATGTTTCCATGTGATGCTCTGCCTTCTTGGTTTCCATGTGCATGCTTTTTTATATTTGCAAATGTTTAGCGCAAACACGGACTTGGTTCTAAACACCTGTCAAAAACATTTGCTAATCTACTTCAATATTCAAGCAACTCACATCTCCCATTTGTCTTCCACTTAAACATTGCGCAACATTTCCTTTTGTCTTCTATGGAGCAATTAATAACCATAAAATCCTTTTAAAAGACACCTCCAAAAAGTTGTGCATCCCTCATTCATATCACCTGCCCATGATGATCTCCTCTTTGCACAGGGTTTCACCATTATGTTGCGCAAGCCACATTGGGTTTACACCTGTTGATTGCTATTTGCATTAAGTTTTACAAAGTTTTGAATGCCCTCTTTCATGCACATCTTGCATTTGTTTGAAATGTTTTTTGACATCTTTGTTTCATGCGCAGGGTCCTTTAATACTATGCGCAGATTTCCTTCTAATGATATTCACTAGCCATCTCTTTCTTACCAGTTCACATGCTCCTTCATTTGCTTGAAAGGTTTCTAAAGCCTTTATTTTTAGCACATATTCTTCTTGCACACGTAGCTATTCATTTTGGCATTTGCATCACACCGCAGAATTTTCATTATGTTAAACATTGCATAGCAAGAAATGCTACATAAGTTATATAATTTGGTTCTACCCCTGCCAAATTTCATTGTCTTGAAAGTTTCTAAACATTTTCACCAAGATATCCTTGTGTTGATATCCATTCTGATTCGTAAAGTCACTGATGGATCAGACTTTAAAGTTTTTTAATTAATGCCAATCAGATTTCAAACTTATATGAAAATGCCTCTATGTAATTTGTGAGTTGTCTCTATACATGTGTTATCATTGAGAATCTATAAATCCTTTTAGATTGCTTCCATAGTTCTTGCCCTTATTTCCCCTTTTCCTCAATTATGTGCCCGGGTCCACCTTCTATTTTTTATTTGCACATATTTAAATCATTATAGATTATTTAAATGCATTTTGAACTTGCTTGCAAATGTGATCCCAAAATGATGATTTATCTCTTGAAAGAGCCCCAAAAGTTTGCCAGATGACCCATTGTAATCTTGCATTCTAAAACACATATTTTCCCATGTGATCTGAATGTAACCCTGAAATATTCTCAAGAAAGAAGATTGAAGTGGTTTTTCAATAGCACTGTCCTTTGAAAACTTCTGCCAAAATGATTGAAAAATGATAAATGGCCTTTGGAATTTGTCTGGAAAACTAACTGAAATGCATTAAGGCACCCCGACACCTGGCGCAATGATTCAATCCAACACAATAAGTATACATGAAAAAGGTTTTCAACCAATTCAAAACCATGTTTGAGATGTAACTAATCAAACACAGTCATTCTAACAATTCTGAACAAATGTGTATATGTAGATATGAAAACAACATAAACTTCATTTGGATTGACCTTCGCAAAAATAGAAACACATGCCTTGAGGCCCAACCCCTAATCTTAGCAGTAGATTTACACATAAGGAGTGAAGAGAAAGAAATATTATCTCAAAACAATAATCCGAAACATAGTTAGCATCTTCAGCAAATGACTGTTTTGTGAACTCAACCCTGTCAACATTGTTAATGTGCACAAATTGCTTTCAGAATTGGCTGAGAAAACTAACTAGACGGATTGATCGTGACCTAAAAATCTTCATGGAAGTACACTTTCATGTTTGAAATATGGGGGAACACTCAATTATTTAGGGCATTCAACTTTGTGCATACTACAAGACCTCAAAGTAGGGCATTTCAGTAATTCAGCAATTGACACTCAGGAAATTAGAATTAATTGCAAATAGAATGGCTTTGGAAAACTTGTCATCCAACTTCGTAGGGATCTGAAAATGGGCATAGAGGTTCATTTTCATGCCTACAACACCTTGGACTAATGCTTATATCATGAGTATCCATCCGTTCAAAGATGCAAACCTCTAAAGTAGGTCATTTGATAAAACTGGGAAATGTGCAACAATGCAAACTTAGGTAAACACCTCCAAATGGCCATCTCCTAAAAATGTAAAAACTAAATTCTGAGGGCTGGAACCCATTTCATTTTCTAAATGATAGGTTCTAAACACAGTCTCCAAGTGGTTTCTCTTAAAAAAAATCAGGCCTCTTTTTGCAAGCATTCAAAGTAGTTCTCTTCCACAAGCTTTTTTAGGGGGGTATTTACCTTTGCCTAAGAGAAATTTTACTTAGTAACTCCAAACTTCTCCAAATTTTGAGAGTACTAACAGGTCCTATATGATGTGTGTGTTTTATATTCCTACATGCATATGTTATTAAATGAATGATTGTTTTATTACTGACGTGTGTGATGTAGGATGCATGTGATTATATATTGTGTGATGGTCCCGACGTATCTGTGATGCAGGGCTATGTGGATATATGCACATGTGATGGTTTATTTTTCTTATGGATGGATAATGCTTGTATGTGAATTATATATGTGATGGATTTATGTGTGTGATGTATATATGGTGTATTTATAATACAAATGGAAATGGATTGTAATGACTATTGCAATATGGTGTAAAATGCATAATAAAATGTAATATACATGGATAATAAATGTAAAAGTAAGATAATGACTAATGTTATGGATAATGATACTAATGCACCTAAAAGAGTAAAAATGCATTATTATGTGATTACATTACATCTAATTTGAATTCAATACTTAAACTCATCATCATAATAATACAACTAATATAATGAATGAAATAACCTAAGTGAATACAACTAATGAGGATTCAAACTAGGACATTGTTTTGTGTGTATCAATCACAACTGATAGGATCATTCAGTTGGCTTTAGGAGGGAGGGGAATAAACAGGAACCTTGTCAAAGGTAAAATGCAATATGACTCTAACTAAAAATTCATCCTAGCTACATGATTTGACATGGGATTATATTGTGTTTATGTCAGAGAGCACACCCTAGTTTGATTTTACAAAAGGAGGTATGCACTATGTATTAGAAAATACAAGTGACAATATTCCTTTGTGTGGACTAGAATCTTAGACAAATAGATAGATTTAGGAACATATATGTAAGATTTGAGTCATAATAGTGCCAATGCAACAAAACTCATGGGGAGATTTAGCACACCCAAATCTTGTTTAGGGATTTGGTGGCATGTGTACAAATCCTACCCCCAGTGAGGCATACATAATCATAACTATGTATCTAACAATAAATGTACAAAAAACTATCACAAATAGATCATACCACAATTAATGTGTATTCCAATAGACACTAGTGAAGATATACTAATATATTGAAGATCGAGGCAATCATGAGGAGGGTATATTGAAACAAAAAGATAAAATCAACAAAAAAGACATCATGACCAAGTATTCAGTCAGTCCAAAGTTCTTTCCATGAATAGTGTTGATGTTTATAGCTTCGATTAGATTAAATGATCATAATATTATGATATAAGATAAATAAGCAATATATATATATATATATACTCATAATTATCTCTTTATAATATTGAATCAAATAAACATCATATAAATTAATAATATCATTCACATTAATATTACCGATTTGTATCAGTTAATATTAATAATGTCTAATTTTATTAATACTAATTTGTATCGGTTAAATTTAATAATTTCTCATCTTATTAATACCAATTTGTATCGGTTATATTAATGTCAATTTGTATTAATTACATATACCGATTTGTATCGGCTAACACAATCAGTAAGGAAATGTATATATTATCAAGCGGTTCATCATTGAGTTGATTGGGTGCTTTGTATTATCGGGCACCCCTTCAAAATTATATTTGTTTAAACTGTTATCGGGTGATTAAGATGTGTTATGAAGAGACTTGACAGTATAGAGCCATGTCTCCTCAAGGAGACAAATCTCTATAATGATCTCTCTCTCTCTCTCTCTCTCTCTCTCTCTCTCTCTCACACACACGTACACATATATATAGTCATTTGTTGATTGGTAAGAGATAAATATATAACATTGAATGCAAGTCTCATTCATCCGATCAGCATAATAATTTATTCACATTTCAGTATATATATATATATATA
>MU223614.1:2089378-2107491 GCA_018584345.1 Thuja plicata | reverse complement strand
CAGCATAATAATTTATTCACATTTCAATTCATAGAAATATTGATTATTCATATATATATATATATATATATATATATATATATATAGTCATTTATTGATTGGTAAGAGATAAATATATCCAACATTGAATGCAAGTCTCATTCATCTAATCAACATAATAATTGATTCACATTTCAGTTCATAGAAATATTGATTATTAATATGTTTATATAAATCTATTACTATATCAGTAACATATATATATATAGTGATTAAATATGTATTTTATATATTGAGATTATATATATTGGATTTTAAAAGAAAATTAAAAGCCATAGATCTTGATCTAAATTTTATAAATAGGATTGTGTGATGGAGGATTGATAAGCCGACGCCAGAAGGATGCATCCTGACAGGCAAAGATTGATTTGATATTGAAATGAAAATTTGCTGGCAATAGCTTATGAAAGGTATAATAGCTGAGACATTTAATATTAAAGTTGATTTGTGAAGATCCTTTTGTGATCACTTTGTCTGGGAAAAATCTCAGTGTCATGGGGTTAAGCTCAGTGTTCGGGAAATTTGTGGATCTTTATTGTGAAGAATCAGTGGAAAGCGAATTAGGATTAGGCAAGACTTTTGCACAGATATGGGAAGTGTAGGGTTTATTATTGGAGAGGGGTGAATAGCGTGTGAGATGGTCCAAATAGATGATGGATTTGACTACACATGGTGTTTGAAATAGGTTTTCACCATGGTACTTACCCATTGCGCCACTAAAGTGGTTTTTACAAATGGATGAACTTATTTCTCTTTACTTTTATTTTTTATTTTTTATTTTTTTTAAATTTTTTTTATATTATCCAAGTGCCTTTTTTCCAGGTTTTCACGATGATAATATTTTTTCAAGACTTTTCTGATTTTTAGATTTTTTCAGGATAATTTTATGTTGTTTTTGGATTTTTGTTGATTTTCTAATTTTTTTAATGTTTTTCTAGACTTTTCATTGTACAAGAGGAACTATTGACAGACTATGCATAAAAGCGCCTAAGATGTAAGATATTTATAGGATCAGGGATAGGATCCCCCTCTGGTGTTTCTATGTGATATTCTCTAGATCCAAATTTATTTGTAACCACAAATAATCCCAACCAGTTAGGCTCAATTTTTTCTTTCTTTTCAGGTTCTGGAGATTCTTCATGTTATACTGCAAGACGAGATCACCAACTTCAAACTCATGAGGTTTGATATTCTTATTTAATTGTAAGCGCATGTGGTTTTCATACACATAGAGATGGTTCAAGGCATTGAGGCACATCTCATCAATGATTTCAAGCTCTTATAAGTGAGCAACTCGGTATTCTTCTTCAGACATCAAATCCTTTAGGGAGAGTTTGAGGCAAGGGAGCTCAATTTCGATGGGAAGGATGGCCTCAGTACCATAGATAAGGGAAAATGGAGTGGCTCTAGTGGGGGTATGAATGGAATTGTGATAGGGCCAAAAGGAGGGATTCAAATGAACATTTCAGTCACGACCATCATCATTGACTATTTTCTTGAGGATTTTCAAGATGGTTTTATTTGTAGCCTCTTCTTGACCCTTATCTTGTGGAAATAACTTGGAGGAATAGTGTTGGGTAATGTTTAACTTCTTACATTGCTTTGTGACATCTTTATTTTTAAAAGGGGTTCCATTATTTGTGATAATGTTTTGAGGGATACAATAGTGACAGATAAGATAGTTCAAAATGAACTTTGAAATCTATTTTCCAGTGGTCTAAGTAAGAGAAATATCTTCAACCCATTTTTTAAAAAGGGTTCCATTATTTGTGATAATGTCTTGAGGGATGCAATAGCGATAGATAAGATAGTTCAAAATGAACTTTGAAATCTATTTTTCAATGGTGTAAGTAAGAGAAATAGATTCAACCCATTTTTTAAAGTACTATGTGGAAGCAATTATATATTTGTGGCCATTGGAGGAATTTGGGAATATCTAGCCAACAAGGTCGAGTCCCTAGTGGGAGAAAGGCCAAGGTGTGATGGTAGGCTGAAGGGATTGGGAGGGGGGTATATCAAATTGTCATGTTGTCGATAAGGTACACATTTCTTCACATAGTGATAGGCTTCCTTCTCCATAGTGGGCCAATAGTATCTAGTGTGTAACAATTTTTTGGCCAAAGTGAGTCCGCTAGAATTGGATCCACAGATCCCTTGTTGTACCTCCTCTAAGGATGTTTTTGCTTCCTCTAAATTTAGAAATCTTAGAAGATCAAATTTTTTCTGAAATAGGGTATCTCCAAGGATCATGTAATGTGAGGTTTGATGGATAAAGGTCTTACCTTGGTTTTGTGTGAGGGTAAGTGGAGTGGTTTCATCCTTAAGGTAAGAGTAAACTTCTTGGTACCAGGGAGAATTGGGATCAACAATTTCACAAACCATCTTGGTCTTTGGTTGGTCATAGGAAAGGACTGTAAGATTCTTGAAAAGAAACTCACACTGAGAACTATGTTTAGGCATAGATATCATAGATCTAGTGGTATCCATGACATCAATTGCTTTGTTGTTTGTTCTTTGAATCTATTGGAAGACAATCCCTATGAAATGTTGTTTCAGATCTTCAACCATTCGACGGTAAGGGACTATCTTGTCATCCTTAATTTGGTATTCATCATTTACTTTCTTGATAACTAACTGAGAGTCACCAAGGACTAGTAAGTTGAGGATTTTCCATTGGATGGCTTGGCAAGTTCCTATCACCAAGGCCTCATATTCTGCAATATTTTTTTTCCATGTAAATTTTAATTTATAATATTTAGGGATGAGAACCCCTTGAGGTGTGAAAAACAAAATGTCTACCCCCGAGCCTTTCTATGTAAAAGATTCGTCAAAATAAAGTTTCCATTGGATGCTCAGGGGAATAGTCAAAATGGATTCAACTGGAAAATTGACAATGAGAGGATGATCCCCTTGAACAAGAGTTTTGACTAACTGATATGTAATCACTTGTCCTTTAATTTCTTTTCGGTCCACATAGACAATGTCAAATGTTATAAGAATAACTGAGAGGGGGGGTGAATCAATGGCCTCAAATTTTAATCCAATAAATCAACCCAAAAACTTTATACCACAAATATAGACCTCTAGTTATCTTCAGTCCTACAAGATGTATGCCTTTAAATAATCTTATCAAATAACTATTGCTCAGAGTTCACTTTTTATCCATTTTCTTAAGCTTTACTGAATAGCAGTCTAGCCTTTACTGAAATACAGTAAATAACTTAGTGTTTACCAATCAATCATGTTTTAGTAATGTGTAAAGAAAAAAATCAAAGCAATAAACCATATACACATTTGACACATGGATTTTTAATGTGGAAACCCTGTTAGGGGAAAAACCCACTTGGGACCGGTAACCCAAAATTTTCACTCTTCTAAAGTGAGCTCGGTGAAGAGCCAACCCTGTTAAAGGTTACAAACACACTGTTAAGTGTGACCTTGTTGGAGGATTTAAATACAATAGTTTGTCACTTGATATCTGGCATTTCACTATGCTATCTTCATGAGAAAATTTTTGATACTCCTTGGGATGTATCTCAATATATAAAGGATTGTTAAATCCCATTTTGTTAAGAGATTTTTTGAATCAATGGTTAAACTGAAACAATATATGATCTGTTCATAAATATAACTTAATCTTGCATATGTTCAGATCTATTGTAAGCTCATAATATTTTTCTAGTCAATGTTTCTTTTATGTTCCTTTTCTCCACTTCTTTCTGCTCGGTGAATGATGTTGCTTCTCTGTTGCTTGGTATCCACAGAAATATTAGCTTTTTTCTTTGGCTTGTATGATCAGGACTATATGAAGTCTTCTTATCTTCACCAGTATTCTCTTTAGCATCCTCTCCTCATAATGAATTAGCTTGTCTCTCTTATAGACATGATTGCACCGTTTCTAAGTCCTTATCTTTCTTTTTCTTGAGGTGATCCGCAAATCTCGCCATTCTTTCTTTAAAACACACTTTAGTTTTATCTCATAGATTTCTTCTTGACAACTGGAATAAAACTAGCTTTAAATCTCTAGCTTATATTTTCTTTTAACTAGTCAATGAAAATAATGTAATCAATCAGTTAACTCCGTATTTAGCTCCTGCCAGATAAGTCTTTTGTCATTTATGAACTTCATTTTTTATCGATGTTTAACTCCTTGTTTGTCCAGTCTTGACTTCAGTTTTCCTCGAGCATCTCTATCCGTCAGAGTTGTCTGTCCGTCGAGCAACACTGTGAATTTCAAATCTGCTTGGGTATCACTTTGGTTCTGCTTGGTAATGCTTTATCGGGCATCTTGCTTAGGTATCATTGTGACTCTTCTCAGGGTTCTCTATCCATTGGTGTGCACTATCTATTGGTGTTGTCACTTGGTGTATACAGAACTTTTATGCATTATTGATAACATAACATTTATCTCTTTGGTTCTTTAAAGTCTTTGACAATATGTATATAACCAATCAGATTATATCAAGTTGACATCAATGACAGTGCAATACATTAACTGATTTAATGTCTTGCATTAAATTTCTGCATCTCGATGATCATCAACTTAACATCTTCAAATATTCAATCAGTTATAGTTCATCATCAAATTCACTGAGAATCATGACCCATTTAGAATTTTGTCCAATAAGAGCAACTTTAGACAATAGATATTTGAGAGGATCAATCTTTGCAACAAGTTGTATATCATGATTAAGCATGTAGTGACATAACTTCTATGTACGTAATACTATAGCCAAACAATAATTTTCAATAGGTGAATAATTCAGTTCATAGCCCACTAAAGTTCTGCTAAGATAATAAATTGCTCGCTCTTTGCCACTGTCATCTAGTTATGCCAAAAGAGCTCCCAGTGAAACTTCAATAGTAGATATGTACACAATTAGAGGTTGGCCTAGGACAGGTGAAACCAACACTGGAGGATTATCTAGATAGTATTTTAGTCATTCAAATTCTTTCTGACAAAAAATCTCACTAAAACTTGATGTTCTTGCATAGTAGGTGGGAAAAGGGATGCACTTACTTAGCCAACTATAACATGAATCTCTAGATAGACGTAATTTTGCCTTGTAGACTGTACAACTATTTTAATGTCTTGGGAGGCGGTATTTCTAAGTTGGATTTCACATTCTTTGGATCTACTTCTATGCCCCTACATGACACAATATAGCCTAGTAGTTTGTTAGATTGGACGCCAAAGACACATTTCTTGGGATTGAGTTGAAGCTTGTAATTCCCCAATCTTTCAAAGATTGTGATGAGGAGGGAAGTATGTGATTCGCATCCCTTATATTTTCCCAGAAGGTCATCCATATAATCTTCCATGATAACATATAGAAGGTCATGAAAGAATGTGGTCATTGCTTGTTGATAGGTTGCACCTACATTTTTAATACAAAAGGGCATGAATTGATAACAAAATGTACCCAAGAAGTTGTGAACATAGTCTTGTTGTAATACCCACCCCTCTGCTACCATTTTAGTTTAGGATGCCAAACTCCTTTAGACCACTTTTCATGCGCATGTTAGATCTATAGTTGCATTTCAATTAGTTTTAATATTATTACAATACCTATGGATGATGCAGAACATTGATACTTTGAGTATTTGATTTATATCATGATGTTAGATATTAGATGATGATTATTTGCATATTTTAAGATGATTTTACTCACCTCATACTTGCATGTGTATGGTTGAGATATATCTGTTACATTATTGTGTGGTGTGTTTATCTTACATTTCTGTATGATGTGTCTGATATGGTAGAGGACGGAGACGTAGTTACTTGCATTACGAGATCCACACATTCGACTGACCCCTATCATGTCTGTTATATAAACATTGTGTACATGCTTGAATTTGTGATGCAAGTTTGCAGGTACTGGGCATTGACTTCCCTGAATTGTCAGGATGAGCGTGCCCTATCGTATTATCTCCATGGTAAGAGAGGGAAGATAACATTTAGGCCTAAATCCTAACATAAGCCCTCATTTGTCTTGAAAATCATGGACAAGTATCTAGTTGACTATCTTTTCCAAATTCATAGAGGTGACGTGAATTCGTGAACCCTTGTTTGAGCATGCTTATGTTGTTGCATCTTTTCTGCATTTTGATTTGGTCAGATTTCAGTATGCATGCATGAAGGTCAATGTGGTATTTTGTCATAATGTAAGTAAAAGAGTAATTAAAGGTTAATTATAAAGTTTAAATAATTGAACCTTATAATTAAATATATCGATATTCAATTAATAGGGATTAATTAAATACTTGTATTTATTAAAAGGGATTTAATTAAAAGTCTAAAGATAAAGTTTAAAGATTTAATTAAATATTATGTCTAAATGAAAATGAAAAGACATATTTACTATAAATAAATTATTAATATGCTACAAATATTATAAATAATTAAAAATTGAGTTTTGTGGAGAATTAATTATTTAATTAAAAAATTTAAAAATATATATATAGAGAGAGAGAGAGAAGTAAAGAAAGAAAGGATATTTATTTATTTATATTATATATATAATACTTAATTTGAGAAAAAAAAATAAATAAATAAACAATATCTATTTTTTTAATATTAAAAGAAGAAAGAGAAAGGAAATTGTGTATTTGTTTTTTTTAAAAATAAATAAATAAGTACATTGATTTTATTTAAAAAAATACGAAGAAAAATAAAGAAAACATTTATTTTATCTTTTTTCAGGGTTAAGTTTTTAGGAAGTTGTCCTAGAAACCCTAGTTGAATAGTTTTTATTTTATTAGAGTTTTTTTGGCCATTTTTTAAGGAGGGGACGAAGATTTTTTTTTAGAACAGAAGTTTTAGGAGACAAGTTACAGGTTTTGCAGGGAGATGTTCAAGTTAAAGAATATTTTTTTAAAGCTTGGGAGTGAAGTCTTCTTTTTGGTTCTTCTTCTTCTTCTTCTTCTTAGCAAGTCTACCTAGCGTTTTCTATTACTCCATATGAGTTTAAAGGTTGTCATTAGTATTCAAGTATGCAAATTGTCAATCGGTAACAGAGTCTAAGACAAACTAGTTAGTAATGATCACTGAGCAGCAGAGTTAACTGAGTGTAGAGTTAACTGAGTGCAGAGCTAACCGAGTGCAGTGATCATCGAGTAACAGACTTACCAAGCACTGAACAATATACACCAAGCACCGAGATACACCGAGCACAGAGAGATAATATTTAACGAGTAAACCAGTAGTTACATAAAAGTTTGTAATGGCACATCAATCTTGGTAACAACTTTTTGCCGAGATGGATAACAGTTTACAATGATCGAGGAGGACATTAATTATGAATGCAATCATTAATTTTTTATGTTTCATATGTATAGATGATCAAGGTAAATTGTGTACATCATTGATCTTAGATTTTCTAAGATATTGTAAAACCCTAATTAGGTCAAGAGGTTTGATATATGTAAGGATAAGATGTCATTTTTGCAAGTATGATGATCAAATTATGATCAAGTAGTCGTCACACCAAGGACATCAGAAGATCAGCCAAGGATTTTAGCATAGGGATTTTATTGAAGCATTCAGTTTTTAGAACAGAGACAAGGCTACCAAATAGTACATAAGGTATTATTAGTCACAACAAGGTGATAAGTTTATTGTACTTAAAGGATATGTTATCCACAATATTTAGATTGTATTTGTTCAGATCACCAATTTTTCTAATCTCTAACAATTGTAACAGACCCCAAAATATCTTAACAGAGTAGACTTAACCATCTTTTCCTAAATCTCTTAACAGAGTGCACACATACATTATGTTTCAAAATCCTCACACGAGGTAGATCTAATCAATCTTATTGTTACTCCTAACAGGGTAAGGTCACCAAAAGTGATCCATCTTTGTAAGCTCTAACAGGCTACTTTATTACTGCAGTAGTGAAGATTTGTGGATCTCATCCCCACCACAGTTTTTACCTTCTAATAGGGGTTTTCTGCGATACCAAAATACATGTGTTATGTGTACTTAAGTTTCATGAATGTTTTATTGTTTTGATTACATGCATTTACATTTCAACAATGACATTACATGTATGGTGAAGTAAACTACACAGTTGGTTATTACAGTTTTTTATTACAAAGATTTGTTTGAAAAATTTTTAAGGGTATTGATTCACCCCTCCCCTCTCAGTACACATCTTTCTATCATTCCAACATTTTCAAGGTAGAAGTTTCAAAATCTTTTGCAGTTTCTATTTGAAAGATTGTTTTATCTGTGCTTGCTTAGTTGTGATTTGATTTTGAGTTAATGTTATTTTTATTTCTAAAAATTTATATAGATGATTAGGGTGTTCTTGTGAGTTATGTTTAGGGCATGTCTGGTATTATGTGAGAACTTGTATGGAAACCCTAGGAGAGCATGATTTAAAAAGGATAAATTTTTGTTGTATATCCATTAAGGTTTTACTAAATTGTAAAAATTTAGTTGGATAAGTTTCAATTGTATGGAGGAATCATTTATTATGAACTATGTGTATTATAGATACCTGTATGTAAGGATATGACTTTGAAAACATACGTTTTTGGATTAGGGTTGTGAAGAGTTAGGGTATAGAATAATTTACACTTTAGATGTCACCTTAAAACTATAAAGATACTTTAAGATACCCATTTGGGTTTTATTTAACATATATCAAAATCAAATAGGGTTCCTTTGTACAAAAATGTTCAAATATTGTTTGTTATAGTGAAATTAGGCCTATTGGAGCTTGATTTTTCAATCAGAGTCTGACAAACATTCATCCATAACTTTTTCCACTTACATATTTAGGGAAATCTCTTCAGTGAGATTATAATTAATACTGTTATAAATTTTTTAACTAAGTTTTATGAAGATCCAACAGTTCAAAAAAATGTTATGGTCTTTTTACCAAACAAGTAACTTTCATTCCTGGACATGGCTGATATAGAGATTTACCTTTTACACCATTTAAATGACCTTATCTTTAGGACTAGAAAGAATTAAAATTATATGAAATTAAATTATCTTTTCATAGATATAAGTTTTAGGTCTATATCATTTCATATGAGATTATACCGTTCAAAAAACCAACTGATCTACATAGAGGAAACACACAAAAACTCATTGTTATAAAGTTAAAATTGTTAATAAGTCTTATTAATTAAAAATTTATCATTTTGAAAAATTTTAAAAATTAATATGACTGATCTAATCAATTTATACTTTAATTTTAAAGATCATAGAGATTCACTAAAACACCATATATGTTCCATGTGCGTACTTTATGTTATTAACTAAGTCATTTATGGCTTAAGAGTATTTTAATAAATATAATAATGTTATATAAATGGAGTTAAATAATATGCCAAATGTATGCATGCCTTCTTTCATGTGATCTTGGTGTTGTTAAGTGTTAGTGTGGGTAGGATGTTACCCTAGGTGGATTTTGTCTTCAAACTTGTACTATCTAATGATTTTATGTTTTTTTTGGGGGGGGTTTCATATTGTAGAAAGCTCATAACCTATTTATGTCACAATTGGTTTGTTGGATTGGATAATACTGAGAGGGGGGTGAATCAGTATTATATCACTTTATTAAATTCTTTAACCATTTAAACATTAACCATAAACTTGCAGTAAAGAAAAGAACATAAGCAAATGACATAGTACTCATAACACCATATTTTGTTTTCAAGGAAACCCTGGCCAAGGGAAAACCCCAGTGGGGATGGTACCCACAAGCCTGTACTAAAGTATAGTGTCCCTGTAAGGAGACCTAGCCCTGTTAGGAGCTGAATATTACATAATACATTTCCTTATTTAAGGAATTAAAACCCTGTTAAAGGTTTACAATGCCCTGTTAGGGGCCAACTAAGCTTACAGCTCTTACAAAGTAATTATGATTACAAAGTGTTCTGAGTCATGAACAAAACAAGCAACACTAGTTCTTAGATAGTTCCTTTATAGTTCTTCAATGATCTCTGTCATTCTTTTCTCTTCTATTTGCACAAAAACTCATCCAACTGTCCATCAACTCCCTCTATCTTTATCAAAAAGATCTTACATATATATCTCACAACATTACAAGGTCGGCTCCCATTATGAATATTAAAAATATTACAAAGTCGGTGTACAATAAAAAATACATTTAATATAGTAAATATCAAATGCATAGTCAAGGCTCTTGCATAGTTAATGTGGAGGTTATCAACAACCAAAATACAATTTCAATTGTCTGGAGTCCAAGTAATACTCCCTCAATCTTTGCTACTGCCCAACTGCTATGTATCGTTATTTTGCTACAGTTTGTCTGTCTTCAATTCTTTCTAACTCACCATAGACTTAACCAAAATCAAATCGGTCTTAGGTGGAGGTCATACATACCCCATAATATTTTCCTCTAAGCTCATTTTCCCTAAATCATCGATCTCAAACTTCAACATCCAAAACACTTCTGTATCTCTGTTTCTATACTTAGTCAATTTCTGAATCATCAAAACTTGTCTTGTCTATACTCAGATGTGTTTCCATAAATGAAAACCAAAAAGTGAATCATCTTACACAAAATTGATCACTTGCCAATAATCTCTCCCTTTGGCATTGATGGCAACACTTAACAACAAAAAAAATGAATGAGTGTTCCAACAAAACAAAATTGTCTCATCTATATCCTCTCCTTCCTCTTCTTGTCTGTTCTCCCATTTTATTCTCTTCTCCTATATTATTATTTTTCTTCTCTCTTCTCCCCCTTTGACAACAATGAAAAATGTGCATACAAAATAATAGGTTTAGTGCTTGCTCACCAGTTTTATAATATCTTGAACAGAATCTTCCAATATCTTCACTTCTACATTCCATGTTTTGAACAATATTTGGCTAATGTGAATTAAGCCATTCAGTGCAAATGATGTGCTCTTAGCTTCTTTCAAGTCTATGGGCATATATTTATTCATTGAATCTGTTACTCTCTCCAAGTCTGAGAAATAAACCTCAAGTATGGATAGCTTAGGAGTGATAAAGCTCTTCAGTAAATTAAATCTTGTAAATACTCTCCCTTTCTCATTATCCAATACACTGAGTTTAGCCAAAATTCTTTTGACTTCCTTGTCTAACTCTGTTGTGGATTGTGAAGATGTTTCACAACCGTCCATCATACTGTTCAGAGTTGCCCTCTCTTTGGCAATAATGTCTTCTACATTATGAACATGCCTTATTGGATTCATGCAGTAACTCAACAATATTCTCCCATGTCCAATGCAGCTCTTTGAATTTTTCAAGAAAGTTTTCACAATGCCTAAGTCCCATGTGATAGACTTGCAAACTGCTGTTAACTTCTTCTCTAAATATGTCTTCTCTGCCTTCTCCTCTGCAATCTTCAATAAATTCTCATAGTGCCCATAAAATTCATCAAGTGTTATTCTCATATTTTCAATGTCATCTTTGTGTTGGAAAACAATAGGTACTGGAAGAAATTTATTTACAGTATCAATTGCTCTTGTAATTACTTTGGCCTTTTTGTCTCCTTTCTGTTCTGATCTTTCCTTGGCTTTGTTCAAAGTAGTATATGCTAGTTTTATCAATTCAACTTCATCCATGCTATCAACATTTACATCACAGCTTGCCAATAATGAGATGGATGATGTGTTTACCTCTTTCTTTTCATACTCTTTCTGATCTGTCTTATGTTCTTCTTCATTCTTTTGTTCTTCTTCCTTCTTCTTTTCTTCTTCCTTCTTATGTTCTTCTTCCTCTTTGTGTTCAGCCTCATCTGCTATAGAAGTGTCCATATTCCCTACAAAAGGGTCATTTTCATCTTGAGAGGTGTCAAGGGTTACTTCCACACTAGAAACATAGAAATCTGGTGGTGGATCTACTCCGCTCTTCTCAGAATTTTTCTCTATTGCTTTTGAGTTTTCACCCATTCCCAATTGTGTAGGTGAAGTGGTCTTAGGAGGTGGGGGCTTAACAGAAGTAATATTCATAAATATCTTCTCTAGTGCCTTATGTGTTTCCTCAGTGATCTCATCATACTTCCTCGCCATGATTTTCAACAATCTCACCTTGGTCCTTAACAGAGGTTTTAATTACTTGTATATTCTACCTCTTTCTTGTACTGATATCATAGGTAGCATGTTATCAATTTCTTGGTTCCTGATTGTATCATCTTCAATCTGTGCTACATTTTTTCTTATCTCTAATCTCCCATATAATTCTATAGGTATACTTCCTTCAATTTCTAAAAGTGTCTTTTTGAAAGTAAGTAAATGTTCAATCATAATGTCTTCAATCTTAAGCTTGTCTGATTCTTCATATCTGTTATAGTATTTATCAATGTGACTAATTTACCTTGTTCTAATGCTCTCTTCTCTATCATCTTCAGATCAGGTTTCCATATGTGTTTCTCTGATTTCTTCTCTTCTCTTACGGTGCTCTTCTCTTTAGGCGATATCTACATGCTTGATCTAGTAAATCTAGAAGTAATGTTCTCTGCTTGTCATGTTTGTTGTTGTGGAGGAGGTGGACTATCTACCATAACTACCTCAAGAGTGGGAGGGGTTGCATTAATTCCACTTGCTGGTCCAAGAGATCTTTTTGTCATCTTCTTTTTCACTTCTTTCAGTTCTTCTTCTGTCAACCCAACTTTTACACCGCATTCATGTACAAGATTCTCAATCTTTCTCTTCCTTAGACCTCTAGTCTATTCTTCTCTCACCTTTGCTGACTTCTCCTCATATGTTCCCCATCTTTCCTTTGTTGTATCAATTTATGATGCAAGGACATGTTCTACTTGCATAGTAAGTACCTCAGAACTTACTTCATAACCCATGGGATAACACCATTTATTTTTTAGTATGACTGCTTCAAAACATACACAATCAGTTTCAACCATGAAACAGATTGTATCTTTTTATTTTTCAACAATGTCTTCATGTATCCTATATCTAGTTTTCATCTGTCTCTGTAGGATTTTGATCATAGAAAACAATTCTCCATCAACCCAAGTAGCATTCTATCTCTTGTAACTCTATAAAATTAGAATACTAGTAGGTATCCCATATTTCCAACCACTAGGATGTAAGCCAGGAACTTTGTGCTCAATATGAATAAACATATGCATCAACAATGAACCAAATCTAAAGGTCTTAGTTTTGTCCTTCTTCACTAGCTTCACATTTTCAAGGAATTGTTGTTCTAAAAATTCACATAGGTTATATTTAACATTATACTTCACCATTCTCCATGCCATCATGATTACTCCAGTAGATACTGAGTTAGGTCTGCTATTGTAGTAGAATTTCTACCCAAGTATCATAGCAATCAATCTCACATCTTGCTAAAAGATGTCATTCACTGTCATTGCCCATCTGTCCCATTTGGAATGAGTTAGGGTTTCAACTTCTTTCTTTACTTGTTTCTCTGCAATAGGGATGACTCCGGTGTTGTCCAGTCCAGTGATTTCATGGATTAGGTCACTACAAATCTTCACAGGTTGATCACCTATCCAAATAAACTATTCATGAACCCTACTTAACAATATCTTAAACCATTCGCCTTCATCAAATTTGCATAAGTCCAAAATTTTCATTATCCTCAGTTGATCATTGTGTTTGTATTCTTCTCTCATGATTCCATTATTGGTCATATACTCCATCTCAATTGATATATCATCAATTCCCAGTATATCATACCTACAATGTATGTAATCCCTAATATCTTCTACGTGTAATACACCATACAGGGTTTGGGAAAATGCTCCCTCTAGATCCTCTTCACATGAATTCAATGGATGTTTCTTAAATTGATACCTAGGTCAATCTGTAACATCAAAAATAATAGGTGCATCCATAGCTAGATGATGTAAATACCTTTCTTCCGCTGAATTCTAAGTTTATTCTTCAATCGATCACTCATGACCAATGTAGAATTGTCTAAATTTCTCTTCTCTCTAATCTCCTTAGCTCGCTCTTCATCAAATGGTAAAGAGATAGGTCATCAAATGGTACTTTATACAAGTTAAGTCATAAATTTCACTTTTACTCAAAATTGTCTAGTCGACTGTTAGATCTCATGAAAAAAATATATGCGTCGGCTAATGTTGCGCTCTTAGATGTATTTTATGATGTCGGCCAATTTTATACCCAAGCTCGCTCGATCTCAATCCATGAATTTTGGGGCAGGATATATTATGATGTCTGTATCCAATGCTCCCCCTAAGGCCATGATTAGCCAATTAGGTCGATCTTTTTTTGCTACTATCAGGAAAAGATCCAATAGCATCTACTGACTCTCCTTGAACTGATGTCTCACTTGTTTCTATGATCTTCCATATATTACCACTATTTCTATCTTCTTCCTTTTTAAAATAACTTTCAAAATCATTCTTTAAATCTGCAACACTCTTGCCAATATCATTTTCATTCTTTTGTGAATTCATAGGAGGTGGCACTCTTTTGTTTTTTGATCCATTATACCTGCAAAAATTTTCTATATATCCTGGATTATTGCATTTGTAGCATATAGGAGGTCTTCTTTCCTGATTAACTTGTAGCTTACGATACTTCGCAATGTGTCCAATATTGTTACATTTGTAGCATATGGGTTTCACAATAGATTCTCTTCCATTGTCTTGTCTATATCCTGATTGATTAGGTTTTTCTCATTCTACTTTCTTGTGCCCATATCTATTACAGTTAAAAAAGTAGCCAGAAAAAGTTATAAAAGGGGCATTACCTCTACATTCTCTCTTCATGTGTCCAAATCTGTTGCAACCAAAGAATCTACCTTTGAAGGGTCTGATCTAATCTTTAGGTTCTTCAATAAAATATTTCTCCGCATCAATCTTCTCATTTGATTTCTCTTCCTGATTCTTTGAACATTCAGCTTCATTGAAGCCAATACCAGTCATATCACCTTTAGGTTTCTGTTTATCTCTATGTTCATCAATCAAATCACTACTGGTGTGAAGTTTCTCAATGTGTTTCTTTGCTTCAACAAGTTCACCTTTTATAATCTGATTGTATTTTTCCATTTCCAGATGCTTATTCTTGTAGTTGGGTAAAAGCACAATAATTTGTCACCCTTTTACAAAGGAAAAGGTTAACATCACCAAAACTGTAAAACTTCAAGGGCATAAAAGTTATATTTCTATTGAGAATTTGAAGATGATGTAAGCTGATGAAATGTGTCAAATAGGATGAATTATATGCCTATGATTATTATTTTTTAAATTGAACCAAAATTAATATGTTTTTTGAATTTTTTACGTCTATTTTTTATTTTTTTTTAAAATTGTAAATCAGGGAGTTTACTTCCCGCCAAATCATTATAAGTAAAACATTGTTTTTTCCTCCAATTTCACAATATGTTTTAGATGACATGTATAGGTAGTGCAAAAAAAAAGAAAGAAGTGTTTTCAATGTATAGTTTTTCTGTTATAAGTATTCAAAGTCAAACTTACTTGAAATCAACAGTTTTTGTCCCCTGCCATTTTTCCCCTAGCAAAATTATACCAAAAGCCAAATAAATTACATATTATTGAAGATGACTCTCATCTCTAGTGTTATCTATGATTTTAATTTTTTTTTGAATTGATTTAGAATTTTTTTTATTATCTGAAGCAACGACTTCTGAAAGCTTTAATAAACTGCATATAGTTTTTAATGAATTTGTTCAATGTTTTGTAGTAAAAACAATATAAAATTTATATGTCAAGAATCATAGTTTTGAGATCTAGAAAATGGCACTTTTAGTTTTTTGACCTTGTCTAGTTTGAGTAGAGAAAAAAATAGCAGAAGTTCAAACTTCTAAATTTTTTTATATTTTTGGAGGTTTGGATGCCACATGGCATGCCACCTAGGTAGACTCAGTCGAGTCAGACTCGGCCCAGTCAAACTCAGTCAAGTCCAACTAGCCCTCCCATTGGCTCGTACACTAGCCGACTTGGCCACATAGGAGCCATTTGGTGCCACGTAAACTTGGTCGAGTTAGACTGGGTCGAGTTGGACTCGGCCAAGTATAACGCAAATGAGCACCCAAAATTGTCCTTAGGGGTTACAGATTATTTTTGCTTTTACCCAATTTTCAGCCTCATTATTCATTTGATCTAATGCACTATTTAAAGCTTCTTCAACTTTCTTTTTAGCATCATCTTGTGCTTGTATTTCTTTATCCATAGTCTCATTTTCAATTTTTAGAGTTTCATTCTCTTCTTTTAGTTGCTTCACCTAATCTGAATTGTCTTCATCTAAATCCTCATTTATCTGAACCATAAGATCTTGTCTTTGATTTCTAGAAACCTCGAGTTGTTCTTTGAGTTTCTTTATAAATTTCTCAACTCTCCATTTTCTACTTTTTCTTTATCAAGGTCTTCAAGTGCAGCATCAAAGTTTTCTTGCAAACTGTCCAAATCCATTTTGATCTCCCTCAAACTGTTAGACTTTCTCTCCAAGGGCCAAAAGCTCTCATACCAATTGTTAGGATTGGATAATACTGAGAGGGGGGGTGAATCAGTATTATATCACTTTATTAAATTCTTTAACCATTTAAACATTAACCATAAACTTGTAGTAAAGAAAAGAACATAAGAAAATGACACAGTACTCATATCACCATTTTTTTTTCAAGGAAACCCTAGCCAAGGGAAAAACCCAGTGGGGATGGTACCCACAAGCATGTACTAAAATATAGTATCCCTGTTAGGAGACCTAGCCCTATTAGGAGCTGAATATTACATAGCACATTTCCTTGTTAAAGGAATTACAACCCTGTTAAAGGTTCACAACACCTTATTAGGGGCCAACTGAGATTACAGCTCTTACAAAGTAATTTTGATTACAAAGTTTTCTCAGTCATGAACAAAACAAGCAACACTAATGCTTAAATAGTTCCTGTATAGTTCTTCAATGATCTTTGTCATTCTCTACTCTTCTGTTCACTCAACAACTCATCCAAATTTCCATCAACTCCCTCTATCTTTATCAAAAAGATCTTACATATATATCTCACAACTTTGCAAGGTCGGCTCCCAATATGAATATTACAAATATTACAAAGTCAGCCTACAATACAAAATACATTTAATATAGTAAATATCAAATGCATAGTCGGCGCTCTTGCATAGTTAATGTGGAGGTTATCAACAACCAAAATACAACTTCAATTGTCTGGAGTCCAAGTACTACTCCCTTAATCTTCGCTACTACCCAACTACTTTGTATTGCTATTCTATTGTAGTTTTTATATCTTCAATTATTTCTAACTTGTCGTAGAGTTAACCAAAACCAAATCAATCTTAGGTGGAGGTCATACATACCCTATACTATCTTCCTCTAAGCTTTCTTTCCCTAAATCATCGATCTCAAACTTTGACATCCAAAACACTTCTGTATCTCTGTTTCTATACTTATTCAATTTTGGAATCATCAAAACTTGTATTTATAGGAATCAATCTGAAACCCAGATGTGTTGCCATAAATGACAACCAAAAAGTGAATCATATTACACAAAATTGATCACTTGCCAACAATGTTGTCTTGGGTACATGTTTCTTATGTTGTATGGTCTCTAAGTCTCCAATAATTATGTTATTTAACCATGAAAAGGTGGCGACCACTTTTGTGTTGATTCCCAATTATCTTGGTCACCTTATTTCTATTGCTATGGTGATTCGGTGTTCTGAATGATTATCTTGTGGATTATGTTACTCCATTTTTTGGGGATGGGTTCTTGGTGCAGGAACACCAGGGCCAAGTAGAAAGGCTAAAGAGGAAAAATAGGGTCACTCATGGATCCTAGAGGATTTGAAGACATATGAAGACTAAAAGGACCTAAAGGGTCTAAAATATTGTAATTTGGGCCATTAGTGCCTATGAAATGTAATGGAGTCATAAAATGTAAAATTGCCAAAGTTGGCTAATAAAGGCCTAAAGGGNTAATGTAAGGGGTAATGGGGTAGATATAAGAGTTTGGTTAAATTATGGTTTTATAATTCAATAATAGTCCATTTGGATGTAATTAAATAATAAATATATCATAAAGTGCAAACAATGATGTAAGTTATCTCATTGACAACAAAGTTGTCAATGTTGACAA
>MU223614.1:2067090-2085910 GCA_018584345.1 Thuja plicata | reverse complement strand
TGGCACAAGACATTGTATGTGCCCTCTGATGGAGAAGGTATTGACAGGATCAAGGAGAAGGATCTTGATGAAGAAGTTTGGTTAGTGTTGTAAAAACACTTGTGAAGTCCCTCATAGCATGAATGATGGCAAGTCCACCTAGGGGCTCTACATCAGTTCTTTTAATGTTTTGATGATCATTGATCTTGTGATGTGATACATGAATTCGCATTGTTCTGTTGAGATGTCTAGTATGGGATGGACAGTTTGGATCCTTGTATAGGATGATATGTTATTTGTTATGCTCCAGAATTTTCCTTGGTGATTATCTTAATTTATGATTTATGAGAAGTCCTAATAGTTTTGGTTTTTTATTTCTTTTGGTTCTTTTGGTTGGATCATTAGGGTAGGTTATCTAGATGTGTTGTAGGGGTGGCTTGCAATAAGTTTTGGGGCCCACAAGTGGGAGCCATGATCGCTTATTGTAAGTTTTCTTAATCAAGTGATAACATAACACATAATTGTGGTTTAAAATGAATTTATAAGATAAGGTACTGTTAGGAATAGTCCCAAGAGATAATTGAGAGGGGGGTGAATCATTTATCTACAAGATTCAAATCTTTATCCAATTAAGTATAGAATAACATTAAGCATAAACACAACAAGATAACACAGTATATAACACCATAATTTTGGTTATGGGGAAACCCAAAATAGCTTAAAACCTTGGCGGCAATTAGCATCCACAATGAACTGCACTAGTGTATAATGATCCATGTTAGAAGATCTTACAACCCTATTAGAAGTTGATCTTTACAATGCATTAAGTACAATGACCTGGTCAAAGGTTAGACCCTATTAGGAGTCTTTTACAAATAACCCTGTTAGAGGCGAGGACACCCTATCAGTGAGAACACTGCTCAAATGATGAAGGTTGCAACCTTCTGCACAACAAATATATAATATATCTGATATTGAACTTTGATTTAGATTTGTTGTCTTGATTAGTTCCAATGAATTGCATACACTCTCTGCTTCTTCACATAGATCTTCAACTGATGAATGATATATCTTTACTGGCCCAATACATCAAACATTCTACTCTGCTACTTTCTCCACATTCTCCCATATGGCGATCACAAATGATGTGCTATAAGTATCCTCCTCCAAAGATATGATCAAGTCATCTTGTAGGAAACTCTTCAACAACTTCTCCATCAGCTAAACTAAGCACACAACACAAATAGAACCGCGCAACTCAAGATGAGTAGACATGTCACTTCACACTATCGGATCCACCAAATTAACTCAAACTTCACTCTCCATATGAAACACGTTAAGCTCTCTTAACCAAACATTATGAACTCATAACTAAACAAAAATCCAAATATGCATATCCAAATGATAGGTGCAACTAAAGAAATAATATAAATATTGTCGGCTCTTAATAAACAATCTCCTAAAACTGTAACTGGCAAATAGATCATCATAACTCAACTTCAACTGCACAACTGAATCTGCATCTATGAACATAGCATAATGAATATGTCTACAACATAAAAATAAACGTGCAAGGCTCCAACATATCCATACTGAGAATTACATACAGAACATTGTTGCATACTATATGTTGTCATCAATGACAAATATACAGTCAACCACTGGCTCAAAGGAAAATCTCCAACAATCTCCCCCGTTGACATTGATGGCAACATATGATATGAAAAACAGCATCAATCCAAAATTATTCTTTCTTTTTACAATCTTCTCAATATCCTCAACAAAACTCCCCTTAACTGTTGCATCTCCTTATTGCTACATTTGATTTTTCATGACTGTATACTCCTCTAGACTATATACTCCCCCTTTGACATCAATGGAAAAGGGTGCCAAAAACAAATAAGCATGGGTACAACCCCTGAAGTAGAGTAGTCAACCATTCATTAGTCACCAAGGACTGATGCTCTTGCTGCAAATTCTAATCAGACCCAAGGAAGGGAATTACTCCCAGCTTCTCCCTGAGATACTCAAAAGTATCTTTTGGTAAAGGCTTGTAAATATGTCTGCTAAGTGTTCTTTAGTGCTCACATAATCCAAATTTACTTCTTTCTCTGCAAATTTCTCTCTTAAAAAATGATATTTTATTTCAATGTGATTTTTATTTGCATGCATCACAGGGTTCTTTGACATATTGATAGTGCTAGTGTTGTCACAATGAATAACAATAGGATAATCAATCTAAATTCCAAAGTCTTTTATCATCTTCTTGATCCAAACAATTGTAGAACAATTTAATGCTGGTGCTACATACTTTGCTTCTTCTGTTGACTGAGAAAGACAATTCTGCTTCTTTCTTGTCTAAGTAACTAATATGTTTCCAAGAAATACTGCTCCTCCTAAGGTACTCTTTCTGTCATCAACACAACCTGCCCAATCTACATCTGTATACACATAAAGTTCTACATTCTCTGAGTTAGGATACCATAAACCATAGTCTATAGTCTCTTTTAAGTATCTGAATATTCTTTTTATTTCCATTAAGTGATTTTTTTAGGTTTATCTGCAAATCTTCCAACAATGCCAACGAAATTAGAAATATTTGGTCTAGATTGAGTAAGATATATGAGTTTTCCAATCATAGACTTATATAGTGTCTTGTTAACTGCTATAGAATCATCATCTTTAGAAAGCTTGCTTTCTGTTATCGTGGTGGTGCTTATTGGCTTGCAATCTTTCATCTTGAATTTCTTCAATATCTCCTTCACATACTTAGACTGATTAATGAATATACCTATGTCTGTCTATTGTACATTTAATCCCAAAAAGTATTTGATAGGTACAATCATGCTCATTTCAAACTCACTCTATATCTCTTTAGAAAAATCTGCACTAAGCTTGTCATTACCACCAAAAATAATGTCATCAACAAAAATAGCAACAAGTAATAATCCTTTAGGTGTCTCTCTTATGAATAAGTTACAATCTACCTTTCTTGAATCCAATATTCATCAAGTAACAATCTAGTCTTTCATACCATGCTCTAGGGGCTTGCTTAAGTCCATAGAGGGATTTCTTCAGTCTACATACCATGTCAGGTTTCTCTGATAAACTAAATCCTTCAGGTTGTTCTATTTAGACTTCTTCCTTCAAATCATCATTCAGGAATGTTGACTTGACATCCATCTGATATACCTTAAAGTTCTTGAATGTTGCATAGGCTAAAAATAATTTTATAGCTTCCAATCTTCTCACAGGGGCAAATATATCAGAGTAATCAATACCTTATCTTTGTGCATATCCTTTACATTCTAGTCTTGCTTTATTTCTTACCATTGTACAATCTTCATTCATCTTATTTTTGAATATCCACTTGGTTCCAATCATATTTTTGTCACAAGGTCTAGAGACCAATTCCCATGTGTCATTCTTAATTATCTGATCTAACTCTTCTTTCATTGCTTTTATGCCAATCTGAATCATTACATTTATTTTTAACACTTAAAGGTTCAATTTGTGAAAGTAAACATACCTCTTCATCAACTGTTAAACCTTTTTCTTTAGATCTTGTCATAAATTTACTGTTGAGATCTCCAATGATATCTTCTTTTGAATGGTATTTAGATGTGAATTGTGTAACTTTAGGTATGACTCTCTCATCTATTATATGTGATTCTGCTTCACTTGGTTCAGGGTCATTGCATACTACATCAATGTTGTCAAACATTTCTTCAATAACTATTTCTTTACTGATAGTTCTAGGTTCATCTTCAATCATAGGTGCATAATCATAGTATCTATCTTGAATCATAAACTTCTCGTCAATCTTCTATGTACTTTCAATGATTTTCTTCAATCTCAAGTTAAAACATCTATAAGCTTTTCTTTTAGTAGAGTAACCAAGAAAAATACCTTCATCGCTTCTAGCATAAAACTTGCCAACACCATCATCTCTCTTGATGTAACACTTGCTTCCAAAGATTCTAAAGTATTTTACTGTAGGTACATTCCCAAACCAAATTTTATAAGGTGTCTTGTCTGTGCCTGGCCTTAATTGAATTATGTTGATAGTATAGACTACATTATTGACTGCTTCTCTCCAATAGGTGTGTGAAAATTTTCCTTCAATCATGATAGTGCGTGTTGTGTCAAGTATGATCCTATTTCTTCTTTCTATGATTCCATTCTGCTGAGGGGTTCTAGGTGCACTTAGCTGTCTTTTGATCCCATGTTCTTCATGATACTCATAAAATTTTTCAGAGGTGAATTCTCCTCCTCTGTCTGATCTCAGACATTTTATCTTTAATCCAGACTCATTTTCAACTTTAGCTTTGAGTATTTTGAGCTTCTCAAATTATTCAGATTTATCTTTTAAGAATGCAACCCACATCATTCTGGAATAATAATCAACAAACAAATTAAACTACCTTTCACCATAGTATGATCTTGTTTGAGTAGGTCCACATAATTCTGTATGCACTTGATCCAATTTGTTTTCTGCTAAGTTTTGTTTACTTCTGAATGAGTTCTTTACATGCTTTCCCATCACACATTCCCTGCACATAGTATCAACTGGCCTTGCAATACTAGGAAGGTCTCTTACTGCCTTTACATTTCTTATCTTTACTATATTGTCAAAATTGATATGACATTGTCTTTTGTGCCATATCCAACTGTCATCTACTTTTGCAACAAAAAAAATTGCTTCATAATTGAGCTGAAAAACATTACCTTTAGTCTTTGAAGCTAATGCAATCATAACTCCTTTGTTATTAATGATGCACTTATTGTTTTTGAATTCCAACTGATATCCTTTGTCAAGCAACTACCCAACACTCAGTAGGTTATGATATAAACCATCAACATACAAAACATCATCAGTGTTGTTATTTCCATCTAAAGTGATAGCTCATCTACCTATGATAGGCATAGGAGTGTTGTCTCCAAATATAACCACACCACCTTTGTACTTATCAAGATGTACAAATCTATCTTTGCCTCATGTCATGTGATGTGAACACCCGTTGTCAATGATCCAGTCTATTCTGATGTCTGCTTGGGAAATTAATGCCAACTCTTGTGCTTTCTTTTCATCTTCAATGTCCATTTCATCAAAAAAAAATTCCATATCTTCAATTGCAATGAATCCAATTTCATCTTCTCATGAATCTTCATCTGTCACTCCATCTTTAGCATAGTAACATTCCTTTGTATACTTAGGCTTGAAATTTGTTTTGTACTTCTTGACTCTTGTAGAGCATTTAGATGCAAAATGACCAACCTTGTTACATGAAAAGAATTTGAATAGTAATTGTCCTTCATATTTTTCTTTTCCTTTTCTTTCTTTCTTAGCGATCATAGCAATGAATTCTTATAGTTCTTTATCCTCATCTTCATTATCAAAATTACTAGAAGTGTTCAAATATTTCTTACCATGGACTGAGGCTTTGAGGTTTGTTTCACTTTTAGATTCTGTCTTCAATTTTGATATCTCAAATGCTAAAATTTTGCTGATCAAGGTCTCTCTCTTGAATTATTTTGAAAATTTCATAGTCTCATCTAAGATGTTTATCTTGCTCTCATAATATGTTGTCAGTGTAGTCAATTTATCCATTATGTCTTCCTCTGTAATTTCTCCACCATTGTTTCTGATTCCTGCAACTGGTTCATTAATCCTCTGATTGTAGGCTCTGATGTTTTCTTCAAGTAGCATCTCTAAATTGTTATATCTCTTCTTCTATGTCTTTCTGCGTGCATTCTTTGCTTGGATATCTCCTTCAAACATGTCTTCTAGATACTTATGTATTGTGTAGGCTCTATCTACTTTCTTAATCTCAGAAAACTCACTGTCAGATAAGGCACTTATAAGGGCTTCTTTGGCAATTGCATTTTGGGTGAATACTTCCTTTTGTTTAATAGTAGAATCTTCTTCTACAAGGTCTTTTAAAGAGGGAACATCAACTTCTTGAGTAGTTGCTTCAAAAATCTCAAAACCAATACACTTTAAATGTGTTATCATTTTTTTTATTCTAGACAAGATAATTCTCTCCATCAAACTTAGGACTCTCTTTTCTAAAGTATGTCATCTTATCAACCTCAAGCTATTAAACTTTCTCTCAAAGGCACTTGGCTCTGATACCAATTGTTAGGAATAGTCCCAAGAGATAACTGAGAGGGGGGGTGAATCAGTTATCTAAAAGATTTAAATCTTTATCCAATTAAGTATAGAATAACATTAAGCATAAACACAACAACTTCAAAAACTTCTCCATCAACAAATTCTCCATCGGCTAAACTAAGCACACAACACAAATAGAACCGCGCAACTCAAGAAGAGTAGATGCATCGCTTCACACTATCGGCTCCGCCAAATTAACTCAAACTTCACTCTCCAGATGAAACACATTAAGCACTCTTAACCAAACATTTTGAACTCATAACTAAAAATGAATCCAAACATGCATATCCAAATGATAGGTGCAACTAAAGAAACAATATAAATAATGTTGGCTCTTAATAAACAATCTCTTGAAACTGTAACTGGAAAATAGATCATCATAACTAAACTTCAACTATACAAATAAATTTTCATCTATGAACATAGCATAATGAATATGTCTACAACATAAAAATAAATGCCCAAGGCTCCAACATATCCATACTCAGAATTACATACAGAACACTCTTGCATACTATATGTTGTCATCAATGACAAACATACAGTCAGCCACTGGCTCAAAAGAAAATCTCCAACATGCACCTCACCCATGCTTGAGCACTTGTATAGGCTAAGATGGAGGATGAGATGATACTTGTCACCTTGTGAGGTGTGCGTCTGGAATAGTTAATGGCTTCATCTGTTTGAGGAGTCATTGATACCGTATATGGTCACTTAAGTGTCGGGGTCTAGAGAGACTACTAGGATGTGACTTAAGGGTTAGAGGTATATGATGACACCTTCCTATACATAGTCTAGGTTTCCTACGTGTTTCGGTTTCCTCTGGATTAGTGAGTATACCTTGCAACATGATTAGTACACCTTGAGTTAGTTAACTTTCAAGATCCCCTTGCTTAGATGATCTTGGCTTCTTGTTGTGTTATCAGAGTGGGGTCTATTGTTATCTCCTTAGCACGGTGGGAGTGGACCTTTGATTCTACGTGGTTGGGTGGTATTTATTCTTATACCATTGAGATCCAATGACCATGACTTTATGCTAGGATGATTCTTGTTGCAGTTGTGCCTTTTTGTTCTTCATTGTTGGAAACTTTCTCTTATCTTTCTTATCTTGTATTCTTGTATCATTGTATCAGTTGTGACATTCTTGGATTATTGCACTGTACTTCATATTGAGTTTTGTCACATACCCTGCAACTTGTGCAGTGGATGTTGGATCATTATGATATCATTTGTATCTAGGTTTCATTTATGAGATGATGTTATTGTTATTCATTTGCATTATATGAAGATGTTATATTTATAATATATAAATGAGTTACATTTATGTGTATGTATTGTCTTATTTTATACTACTTCCACATTGTTATTCTTTATCAATTGTAAAATCTTAAAAAAATGTTCTACAAACTTTGTAACATATTTTAGGTTAATATATCTCGGGTTTCATGGCAGGGAATTACACTTGTGTTGATCTTGTGGTGCTATCCTGATCTAATTATACCTAGAGAATCCATCCATGAGGGATAGAATCTCATGTCCAGCAGTCAAATCCACTATAATATCAATATTTGGTAGTGGAAAATCATCCTTAGAACATGCTAAGTTCAAATCTCTAAAATCTATACAAATGTGGATGCTCCTAGAGGGTTTACCTACTAGTACAATGTTAGAGACCCATTCAAGTTAATCGATTGGTATGATGATCTTGGCATCAAGCATTTTTTGGAGCTCAGCTTTGACTGACAAAGCAACTTATGGATGCATCTTGCATAACTTCTTAACAAGATTCACCTTTGAATCAACTGCAAGATGATGTACTACTAAATCTATATCTAATCCGGGCATATATTTATAGGTCTGAGATAAATTATTTTGTTATTTCTTAATGAACTCAGTCGTAGCTTTTCTTTCTTGATCATTGAGTGATGCAAAAATATGTGTAACCTTTGGATCTTCTTCTATACCGAGATTGACTATTATCATGTCTTCTATCAGGATGGAGGATTTTTTTGACTATAAAGATATAAATGGTAGGTCAACTTCTCCCTCATCTAGCACCCTGGAGATGTTTTCACTAGATGATGCATCCTTTATTTTATCTTTTTCTTCATCCGAAGGTGCCTGCGAGAGGTTTTCACCAAGGGATGTTTTATTATCTTTTTAATTTTTATTTTTATTTTTATTTTTGTGACCAAGAGTGTTGACATGGCTACCAAAGTAGGCTTTCTCATTGTAGTGGATTTTATGCTCGTATTCTCAAAGATTCTTAATTCCAAAGAGTGCTAACACTTGTTAGAATGACTCTGGAAAGTTGGGACTGAGTGGGGAGGGGTGAATCAATACCACTAAAAACTTTATAACTAAAACTACATATAAACCATATATTGTTGCTTGTTGTTTTCTAAGTTCATAACTTGAAATGAAATGAATATAAAGCTTCTAAAACATCACATAAAAACAATAAACAATAGAACTCATAAATCCATTATTTTTTTTACACATAAATCCTTTGTTAGAGGACAAAAATGCGGTGGGGATGACACCCACAACCTTCACTATGTGCAGTATAAAGGGTGCTTGGTTAGAGATTACAATGTTTAGCCATTTTGATATCTTACCTAGTCAAGGGTATAAAAAGAATTGTTAGGTCTACCTGGTTAGAGGATTTTTAAAAATTTTACACTTAGAGATGTACCATGTTAAAGGTTTTACAAATATTAGATTGGTGAAGATCTACCCAGTATTGGGATTTAAAGTTCTCAGTACAATAATATAAATTACTCAACAATGTCTGTAAAAATGCATCAAATGAAAATGTTGTTCAGACTCTATGTGCTTTGATATTTTTTACCTCAATCTAAAATTGTAACACTATTCTGTTCTGCTCTGTTATAGCTGAATTTCTTCTCGATGCTCTCTGCTCTACTCTTTTTTCTTCAAATAACTCCTTTAACTTTCTCATCAATAAAAATAACTCTTAACAACTTTCTTCAACAATGTTAGCCTCCTCTTTCATCATTCTTCTCTATAAATCATCCATTATATACAATATTTTATGCCTCTTAATCTTATGCGTTAGGTTGTTGTGAATCATTCTTAACCGTTAGATCTTCTTTTCTGCTTGGTGACCATGTCACTTTTACCCCAGTACTTGTATTTTTCTTGGTACTAGAAAAATTTATTTTTCCATTTGATATATGTCTTAGATCTTCACTTTGATTTATTTGAATCATGTAAAAAACTATTATAAATTCTTGTAGTAATGTTGTTGGGATTAATGGGAAGTAGTACTGAGAGGGGAGGGGTGAATCAGTACCCTAAAACTTTTAATACTTTTTACCTTACTTCATTAGCAATCAATATTTATTGTATTACTAACCAAATCTGATGTTCTTTCTTATGCATGTAATATTAATTCATAAACTTAATTGTATGTAACATTCATATAAAAATTCATGAAAGTAATAGACACATAACACAAGATATGATATCACAGAAAACTCTTGTTAGAAAGTAAAAACTGCGGTGGGGATGGCACCCAAAAAACTTCACTATCTGCAGATTGGAAGGGAGTCGATTAAGGATTACAATTTGATCACTTTTGATGATCTATCCTATTAGGAGTATTAATATGGAGACCTGTTAGGATCTACTCTGTTAAGAGCTTTAGCAACACTGATGTAGTGTGCACTCGGTTAAGAGATTTACAATAGGATTGTTAAATCAACCTTCCTTGAAAGGATTTCTTAAGTGTACTACACTTGTTAGAATGTGTACAATATGTATGATCTGATTGTATGAAATCTATAATTTCTAATCACATATCCATTAAATCTTACAGATTATGAATATCACCTATAGTGATTGATTAATACCTTTTTCCTACTTGTCAGTAGCCTTGGTTCTTGTTATTGAAAATTGGTTTGATCTTTGTCTGTGCTTCTGCATGAATTCACTTGTCTGAACCTTAGATGCTCTCAAAGGCTACAATCATCATCAAACAACATGTTCACAATTGATTGAGCATCTATTTATACAATTTCTTTGATCTATTCTAGAATCACGCATTACAATGTTAACTCTAGATCCAAGGTATACAACTTGACCTTGATCCTTTAGTTTGCATGTTTTAAATCAGTTAGACTAATAAAAACAATTATAATTACATTGCTTTTCCATCAAGTAATGGATTTAAAAACAAATCAAGAAGCTAAATATAAAAATTCAGTGATTTATCTGACATGGAAGTCAGATCCACTTTTTTTGGGATGTAACTGACTCTCAGTATTTGATTGTCAATGTGAAATTAAAGTGTGTCAGTGTTCCTTGTTTAAACTGTTCATCGGGTTCCCTTGATCTGTCGGGTTCCACTCTTGACTGTTTCGTCAGGTTGCACTATTGGTTACTCATCGGGTAGTGTTGTACCTTGTCTATTGATGTAGTATTAACCGACGGTGTTTACCATATTTTCCTTGCATATACTAATGGAAAAATATAATGTCTTCAATCTCCCCCTTTGACATTAATATCAAAAATTGGTATGTGAAAAATACTAAAGTGTTTAGTATGTACACCGTGTATATATCCTTATCATTATATGACTCCCCCTAACTGTATGCATTGGTATAGTATAAGTATATGTACATGTATACTTGCCTTTGTACTATACATTCCCCTTTTTTGTTCATAATCTTTCCTCTTTTTAATGATATAAGATTACTGACTGTACATATTTTTATATGCTAGATGTAGACCTTTGAATTCAACATAAACACAACAGTCTTTACACAATTGCTCAATTCACAAAGACAAACATGAATTGTTTGTTCTGCAAATTCGATTGAGGCGACCTGTTGCCTCCTAATTAGTTGTGGAAGTTGAGTTTTACCCTCAGAACCAGAGCCAACAACCTGACCATTGCTAACATGAAGGATTTTAAGAATGCAAGAAGAGAAGAATTTCCATTAATCTTATGAAATCTGCAACTAGTCTATGAGAAAATGCTCTTAATCTATGAATTGAGAAGCAATTTAAGCTATGGAAGCAAATGACACTAATTTAAGAATGAATTGCAACTACTCTATGGAAGTAAAATGCAATTAATCTAAGAAAGAAAGTGCTTTTAAATCTAGAAATGAAATGTGTGTAATCTATGAAAGGAATTACTTCTAAGCTAGAATTGAACTTGAAATGGATTTGAGAAGCTTGAAAGCACAAAATTGAGATGTTAGATAAATCATAAATGAAAGCTAAAACATCTTCAATTTCAATTAAAACTAGCCTAATTATGCAAATAAAGCTTGAAACATGAAATAATTAAAGTGCAAATTGACTATAATATTGATGCTCTCCAAAAATCATCCCCTCTAATGAAGAAAAGAAGTCCAATTTATAGAAAACCATGGAAAAAGAGTGAAGAGTTTCTTGAAAAGAAACAGTTGTCTCTTCATTCTCTTTTGAGACAAATATACAAAGATTATTTAAATAAAAGGGTGAATTATTGCCACATAAGTGTCCTTTCACATGGAATTATGGAATTCCTTTTTGAGGATAATTCATCCAATAATTAAATAACCTTTCAACTTCTTTTATGTATATTAGCTAAAGGGGGTGGAATTGATTTAATTAAAAGCACTTAAGACTTTAGGATTAAATCAATTAATCATAGGGGTTTTTAGCTAATAATCATTGAGAATTTAAGAATTAAATATAATGTCAGATTTATGCAAATTTGGGTTTTATGCATTTGAAACTCAGTCAATTAAAGTCAATTAGGAGAAGAATTTGCCTAATATAATAGGACTTTGAAGATAAGAAAATGCACCAAAATTGATTAGATTATTAGGTGCCAATTTTGGGGTGTTACATTTTGCCCCTCTCTGAATTGATGTGTGAGCAGCGCATTGATTCAAAGAACAGTCTGAAGTGAAGATCGAAATTGGGGTTAGATTGCCCCAATGTCCACTTAGAGCTGATGAAGATTTAGGACTATCTCCAGAATTGGGGTTAGATTGCCCCAATACGAAGGTAAGCCCTCCGAGATCTAGGTTAGATTGCCTAGATAACGGTCTAAAGAGTTTTTGAGAGTCATCTTCAGAATGAAGTGTAACTTTCAGGAATTGGGGTTAGATTGCCCCAATACCCAATGAAATTTTAAGAATCATCTCCAGAATGAAGCTTAGTCCCCCAATGTCTAGGTTAGATTGCCCAAACATTGATCAGATTGATATCTTTCATAAGACTGTCCCCAGAACGAGGCTCAATCTTCAGGAGTTAGGGTTAGATTTCCCCCACCTATCTCAAAAGACAATCAATTTAGGACTGTCACCAGAATGAAGCGTGATCCTTGAGGATCCAAGTTAGATTGCTCAGATACCTAGCAAGATAGATGATGTGATGAAAAGATTCAAGATCATGGAATATCCAATTTTGACCATAAGGTACAAAAAACTGAATATGCCCCAAGTGATGAGATGCCCCTAGCGATGAGGACTTTTGATTCAGATCATAATGATTCAAGAATGATGTGAAAAGATTCAATGATGCAATCATCTTGCTCCCTCGAGAGTGAAATCGAAAGAAGACACATCATAATGATGAGAGCAAGAAATCACAGAAAAAGATAGATCAAGAGAGAGCAGAATCAACTTAGAGAAATCAAGAGGTCTTGTTGATTAGGTTTGACCATAGTTGACCAGAAGTGACTAGAGTTGACTTTGATGAAAAGATTACAGAATCTGAGAAAAGGATGACAAGAGATAAGCCTAACAAGAAACCAACATCAGAAAACTGACTACACAAGCATCCGATCATGTCGGCCCCAAAAAAATTTAAAATGTGATTTTGAGCTACTTAGGAGTGTCAGATTTTGATTTCGATCACGAAAATGGATCCAGAACGGTCCAATTAGCCAAGGGTGCAATTTTCGCAAAAAATGGAGCATTTTGAAAAATTAGGCCAAAGGCTATATAAGGCCCGGAGGGGTCATTTTCAAATCATTATTCACCTTTGACTTTAGCGATGGCGAGAGCTCCAGCTGATATTGAGAGCATTCCTATGCACATGCATCGATTTGAGTGCACCCGATGGCACAACCGACCAGCGGAGTATGACGCACCTGTGAGTATTCATAACTGGATCTTGTATTTCTGCAAAAAATTTATCATTTTTTAGCGTTAGTGAGTTTTTTAAGCATTTTAAACCACATCTCACCAAATCTCGTGCGAGGAAACAGTTTCCTCACGCCGGGCCTGATCGCCTTTCGTGCAAGAAAACTAAATCCTCGTGCGGGTTGGGGATTTCGCGCATGGGCCCCTCCCCAGCACTCGCGCAAAGAGCGCGCGTGCACAGTGCGAGATTCCTAGAATCTCATGCGAGCCAGAAAGCTCGCACGGGACCAGAGTTTCCTCGTGCGAGAAAAGAGTTTTCTCGCATGGGAAATTGGTAAAAAAACAAAAATTGTTATTTTTCTTGCGTCGCAGAGTCAACTAGTTGACCTGTGTGTAGAATAGTTTCATAGTTGCATTTGTTGTCTTTTTCTTTGAAAATCATCATTGTTGAGGTACTGATCAAATTTTGTCCTTTTGTGTTGCAGGTTGATCTCCCAGACATCGGTTTCAAATCCCATCATCCTATCATGGGTGAGTTGCTGCAGAGATTATCAGATGTCGACGAGGCCCACATTGATGGGCTAGGATTGACATATCTATGTGATGTACCTGATATTTGGGTAAATCACAGATTACTTGGGGCCCTGGTTGAGCGTTTCCATTCGGAGATGAATACTTTCCATCTTCCATAGGGAGAGATGACGGTGACTCTGGAGGATGTATACCAGATATTGAGAGTGCCATTCCATGGAGCTCGTGTGGAGTATTGCACGCAGCTGAGAGATGGTATGCAGGCTTTGAGAGCCATTTTTTAGGATCAGTTGGTGGTGGGCTGGGCTATCTCTTGGGAGGAGCTGATATGTACATATGTCTGAGATTACCCATTGGTAGTTGTTCTCGCATTATTTTTGAGCTGACATCTAGTACCAGATCATGGTCAGCACGGTTTGGAGTGCGGCTGGGGCATTATGCTCCAGAAGATGTTAGATGTTCCTTTGGTCACTTTTGGATGGGGCGGGTGCATATTGGCACAGATGTATCACGAGATGCACAAGATCGTGTATCGAGGGGACCGTACTATGGTAGCAGGAGTGGTTGTTTTGTAGATCTGGGCCTGGGAGCACCTTCCCATATGTAGGCCAATTTTTCATGATACGCGATAGCCATTAGAGTTGTATATTTACAGATACGCTGGTCTGATGACCCAGTCTGCACTGGGTAAGACTGAGCAGTGGCCTGCACAGATTGATGATATGGCTACAGTGATATGGCAACCATGGGTAGCTACTGAGGTTTGGGATGATGCTCATCAATAGCTATCTTACATATTCTATTTGCATCCTCTGATAGGGCGTACCATCACAGTGATCAAGTTCTTTCTACTTACGTGTGTGTTGTGCCAGTTCGGGAGGCCTCAAGATGTATCTCTCGAGTATTGCACTTATGCCCGATTCATCAATGAGACAAAGAAGGGTTGGCAGAGGTAGCTTGACAGGGGGTGTAGTATGATAGATGCCCAGGTACCACCATCTCAGTGGGATTACATGGCTGCAATGACGAATGCAGGTGTGACACCTGCATACAGAGGTCATCTGTTAGCACATCCATTTCATAGGTTCACATCTTCAGTGGGCCAGATTCCTCAAGTGGTGCAGCCACCACCACAGCAGCAGGCACAGCAAGGTCCTCCTCTAGGACAGCAACCTCAGGATCAACAGCCATAGCAGCCACCACTTCAACAGCAGGATAAAGTGGTACATCCACATACACATCAGACTACTATCCCTATGAGGCCTATGGGATCAGATACAGGTGTTGGGCCTAGTGGCAGCCACGATAGAGCTACAGAGCAGGGTGATGATACCATCATGGTCGATGCAGTTTTGACTGACCCTCCAGTAGGTAGACAGGTGACCCAGCTATAGGAGGCTCTTCATAGAGTGAGAGAGAGAGTGTGATATACACAGAGGGAGCGTGATGACCTCCATACATAGGTGGTTATCAAAGATACCCAGATATCATAGCAGGACCGGGAGGTCTAAGAGTTGCAAGAGGCATTGGCCAAGGCACAGCTAGATATTAGATATGAGGCTACTCAGGCTGCTTACTATTATGCTGTGTATACTCTTGCAGTTCCTGAGGTAGCAGATCAGATTCTACCTTTTTCAGAGTATGATGGCGCTTGGGCTGTTCCACAAGGACCACCTCCAGCAGGACCGCCTCCACAGGGACCACCTTCGGGTCCTCCTCCTTAGCAACAGGGCATGCCCCCACCTCCACCTCCTCCAAGTGGTTAGATTATGATGTATATTGTATCACCATTTTGACTTATTGTGCTCGAGTAGCACCCTTGTACATTCAGACCGATCGATATATATATGAGCTCAATTTTTGGCATCATTGTACATGTGTATATATTGCTTTAAATGTGTATGTTTCATGAGATGATTTCCTATATGATTTAGATATATGGATTAGAAATGTATGCAATGGATGAATATGCAAATGTTTATGCACGTGTTTTATTGATGTATGAAAATGCTATGATAGATGTTAGATGGATAAATGCTATGTATGATTTGATTTATGCTTATAATGGATGCACATGTTTATGGATATATGTATGCAAATGAATTTATGGAAATGCACTTCTTTAAAATGAATGGAATGCAATGAATGCAATGGTACTAATCATCTCATGCAGGGCATTCACAATATACAACAGATACTAGCCAAAGGGATGCGCACGATGATCAAGAACAAGGACCGGACACTCATGCAGTCAAGAAGAACCATGATAAAAGATGAGGACCTTTTGAAGAATGAGAAGATAATGAGGAGAGCACCAAACTACCACGATGCAAGCCTAAAATACGAATGCAATCCTACAATGCAAATGCAAGCCTAAGCTAAATGCAATCCTAGGACTTTGGTTGTTGGACTCATCGTATTTATCATCATCGGGTGCTTTGGATCATCGAAGTCAATACAATCCTTACTGGTGCCGCTGCAACCATAAGAATATGAATATGACTTTCATCGAATAAAATGTAGGAAATGAATGTAAGCACTGAAGGCACAAAATCCAAGGTGACCTGAACATTGTTTCCAGTTTGATATAGTAAAAGTTCACAAATAAACAAACATAGCAATAACAGTCAAGGAGATAATTTCAACGTCCCCTTAGCGTACAAATAAACAAGATCGAGGGATGTGAGGCTTTTCCACCTTAATGTAGAAGCTCTTATCACATACACCCTGTTTATTTGATGTTACTGGATCATCGAAACCACACCAACAAGCAGTAGACAAAGAAAATATCAATGAAATCCATAAGAATAGATAGCATACTATGAAAGAGTCAATCATATCCCAGCATGTTTTGAGGCTTACGAATGTGTCTATGTTATGGGTGTTGAAAAACACCGTTGTGCTTGTGAGTGCAATGTGTTTGATTTCTATCTAGAGATGATTTCTATCGAGAGATGTTTACGTTGTGAGATATCCGAAGTGTGTTGAAAAACATAGATGCATCCAAAGAGAGTGTTGAGAAACACTGTTTGATTAAGGTGTTGAGAAACACCAGTTTGTGCCAGTAGAGAGTTTTCCTTCAGGACTGACAAGATTACTGACTCAAGTGTAAACCAAAAAGTGATCAAAATGGGGAGCCATGCCCCCAAGTAACGAATGGATTGAAGCTGAGCAAAATGGATAGCGAAACAATGCAAGAAATCCCATCAATGTAGCGACAGTAGACAGACTCAGTGAGAACCACTGGTGATTGTCGTGAGAGATTTTCAAGCATAAAGATCGATAACAAGATCAAAGCATCAGCAGTTAGATGTAGTGAGGACCACTGGTGACTGATGTGAAAGAGAGTCTCAAGAAGAGACGAAGCGCTACGAGGCATCGGCAGGCAGACACAGTGAGATTTACTGGTGACTAATGCAAGAGGAGAAGGACTCCAAAAGATAAGACAATGCCCCCTAGACCAGGAACATGCCCCTGAGTATGACCAGTTTCAATCCATGTGAGGTCGAGAAAAATCTTGAAGATGGCTGAAAGCAAATGCACACTAAAGCAGGAAAGCGAACTAAAGCTGGAAAGCAAACTGAAGCAGGAAAGCAGGAAAGCAACTGCAAGAAAGATAAAACATTAGGAAGCAAGAGGTGCCTATTTACCAGGTTTTCACCGTCTTGGCAGAAATTCTATTTTTTCTACCATGACGCCCGTTTACCAGGTTTTCATTAATGGCACATTTTTCTCTTTTTCTCTTTTTTTTTGTATTTTTCAATTTTTTTGTTCTTTTTTCTTTTGATTTTTTTTGTATTTTTGAATTTTACAAAAAAAAAATTTGATATTATCAAGGCACCTGTTTACCAGGATAATAGATACATCAAAGTGCCTATTTGCCAAGTTTTCACTAAGATGATCATTTTTTCAGACATTTTACAATTTTTAGGATTTTTTCAGAAATAAAGTATGTACATGAGCATGCAGAAGATATCTCAACTATAGAATTTCTTCAAGTGAAGAGCATTGATGGGCTCTTTGAGTGGTTCACCTTCTATATTGGAGAGCTGATAAGCACTGGATCTAAATACTACAGTAATGATATAGGGACCAAGCCATTTCGGCTCAAACTTCCCTTTCTGAGTCCGCTGTTGCTGATTTTTAGGATTCTCTCTCAGGACGAGATCACCTGTTTGGAAGTCTCTTGGTCTAACTTTATTATTATAGCTCTTTGATATCCTCTTTTGGTATGCTCTGAGATGATTGAATGCCACCTTCCGATGTTCATCCAGTAACTCAAGCTCTTGAAGCTGAGATATTCTCATGTCATCATCTGTAACGAGGCCTTTCAAAGAGACTCGCAATGTAGGAATCTCAACCTCAATAGGCAGTACAACATCTATGCCATAGACTAAAGCAAAGGGTGTGGCCCCTATTGGCGTTTTGATACTAGTGCGATAGGCCCATAAAGCCATATTTATCTAGAGGTGCCAATCCCATCGAGACTTGTGTACCGTATGGTGCAGGATCTTGAGAATTGTTTTGTTAGAAGCTTCAGCTTGCCCATTACCCTGGGGGTAATAAATAGAAGACCAATGTTGAATGATCTTGAACTTAGCACATAAATTTTTTAGATCTTTATTCTTGAACTGTCCCCCATTGTCACTGATAATAGAGGAAGGTACACCATATCTACAAATAATGTAGTTTAAGATAAACATAGCTACGGATTTTCCATTAGCTACACTGAGAGGCACTGCCTCAACCCATTTGGTAAAATAATCCGTAACAGTGATGATGTACTTGTGTCCTCTTGAGGAAGACGGATATATCTGACCTACTAAGTTGAAAGCCCACTGTTGACATGGCTAAAAGGTGATAAAAGGAATGAGTTCCTTAGCTGGAGCATAAATCAAGTTTCCATGGAGTTGACATTGCTTACAAGATTTGGCAAACTGCGTAGCTTCCTTCTCCATATTGGGCCAATAATAACCAGCTCTAATAAGCTTATGAGCCAGTGTCAGGCCATTTGAGTGAGAACCAC
>MU223614.1:2023875-2041338 GCA_018584345.1 Thuja plicata | reverse complement strand
TTAATATTAAATATTAAATTTCATATGATTAATAATAATATAACATATATATTATATTATTATTAATCAACATATATTATATGTATTCTAATGATCATACGACTGAAGATACAAACATTAACAATGATAAATACGTAAATTTCAAGGCAAGTCGGACTTGCTATAAATAATAATTTTATCTTTGAATAAGTCCGACTCAAATGAAAAGTCGCCTTGTTCTTAAATGAGGCCAACCCAAGTGAAAAGACGCCTTGCTTTGTATATATACAAGGTGATGATCATTCATTTGATCATCAATTTATTCACAAAAAGAAAATCGCACTTCAAGAAGAAATTCGTACATTTGTAGCAGATCATTATTTTGCATCAGCAGATCGATATCAAGTAGAAATAATAATTGGTTGTATATTTGCATCTTGAAGAGGTGCGATCTTTCTTTGCTTCAGATCGACTTTGAGTTTGGCCCAAGTAGTAAGCAGATTTCTGCTCTTTTCATTCAAATATAAGAGATACATTTTGGCTGAGTTTTTCTCCCTCAAGGAGGGTTTTCCCGGGGTATTTGCAGTGTTCTATTGTTCATCATTTTGTATTTCTGCTTATCTTCATTTCTGGTCTAAAACTTACATATTCTACTGCGGTAATATTCTCCTTAAATCAGTCTAAAATATCAGTTACAGAGTGACCCTGTCCACTAGAGTTGGGCTCATACAATGTCTCAATTATATGAAAGAGTGTGGGAACTAACATGTGAAGATTTGATTAGAGATATATCATTTTTCTACAGTTCATGATAGTTATTTGCATTGTTCACAAATTTGGACTTGGAGAGTACTCAGCAACCCAAAATTTTCAACTTGACAAAAACTTGGCAAATTAGAAAGTACTAAAAATCAAAATCTCATTTTTCTACAAAATTCAATAAAAAAAATGTATTGAATTAAAAATTGACATCTCGAAAGAGAAAAGGTATGGTTTTATAGCAAAAACATGTGAAAAACGCATTTTAACCAGCAATTTACCCACGTTGTCATTTTTACACATGTTTTTCCTGTGTATAAAAACTAGAGAGTTAAACTTTTAAATACTCGCCCAGCAAAAAAATTAGAGAGTATTCCGCAACTCAGAGCAGAGTTTGCAAACTATGGTTCTTTGAGCTGTTTCTGAATTCGATTGTGTATCTTTTATGGATCAGCGTTTACATTTGGATCATCCTCTGTGATCCATCATCAGCTAGAGAGCTCAGGACTAGATCAATCCTAAGCTCTCTGCTCACGAGCTCTTTAACATCCTAATGATGGATCACAAAATGTGATTTGAAATGTTGATGCAAAAAGACAAACACAGCTGAAGCCTGAAACAGCACAAATAAATGTAAAGATTTGGTTTCAGTTGCAAGAGAAGCCAAGGAAGCCATTTTGTCCAGAAATCTAAAAACCTCTCAAGCAAATGCTTCAAATTTGAATATTGACCATCTCACACTTGAATCTGTACTCTAGTTACATTGTATTATCATCTTGCTTTTAGATGAGAAAAACACAGAAAAGAAAATTCAAGGGTGCTTGAAAAAGGGAGAGGCGGGGACTCAATTTAGACACATTGTCACCCTTGTCAATAAGAAAACAGGGGCTGGCCTGATTAAATGCTTCTAATTTGAATATTGAGAATCTATGCTCTAATTACATTGTATTATCATCTTCCTTTTAGATGAGAAAAACACAGAATAGAAAATTCAAGGGCACTTGAAAAAGGGAGAGGTGGAGACTCAATCTAGACACATTGTCACCCTTGTCAATAAGAAAACAGGGGCTGGACTGGTAGAAGACAGCTTTGTACTTCATCCACCCATACTGGGGGTCTTAGAGGATGCAATATAAAGAAATTCACTACCCCCATTTCTGTGACTACATCATGCAGAATTGCATACACAAGGGGAACAAAAGCAAGTGCGGGAAGTGAAGAATATCTGCAACCCTTCAACCATCAGAGCCTCTCCATTCCTCTGACCTAGATATTCCTCCTGAGAACTTGTTGGAAAATTGAAATGTGAAATGAGCTACTTAACAAGAGCCCCTTGAAAAGCATGTGGAAGCGCAATCATTGTAACATTGTTTTTGGTTTTCATCATATGGTCTTTGTCCTCTTTTCTCCTCCTGCTTTCTGTTCCCCTTGTCACTTCCCTGTCCTTCCATCCCTTTTAAGTGTCAGGTTTACAATCCAAATCATAATCCTTCACTCGTCTTAATGACATATCACTAAGTGTGATTCAAAATATTGATGCAAAAAAAGTACATGGTTAAATCCAAAAGCACCTAAATTCAACTTCATGGACTCTGGAAGACTCGTGCCTACTATATGATCTCTTTGTTCTATTCCATGCACATGATGTATGAAAATTTGAAGTCAGCTTTCATGGCTTTTTAGTCATCTGTATTTGTATGTACAGTTTATGTAATGCACCAGGATGGACAGAAGGGCTATTTGTTTGCTACTGGATCAGATTTATAAATACAAATATGGTGAACTTGAAGAATATGCAAGATTCATTCAACCATTGTTCAAGGCCACTAAAATATCTAATAAATTCTTTCCACTTGGAAAGCCAAGATTGATAATGTTTCTAGTCAATGTGTTAGATATATTACATGCTTCAAGTTACATGAAAAAAACAAGATAAGGGAACAATGTTTATTTACACTGTTGTTTGTATTCACGTGTTTGTACAATACAATAGTTTACTTTTTTGAAGTCGATACTTGCTCTCCTTTTGCATTGAATTGCATTCCACAGATATTTTTATTTGGAGTCTTAAAGCAAGTAATATTTTTATTCTGTTTTGAGTGAGTAAAATGTTCATTACCCTGTATGTCTTGGGATCTGATGATTGTGCTCTAGGGAACTAATCCCTCATTGGAGATACTCAAAACAACATGATTCCTTTTGAATCCATAAACATTTAAGCTACTCTATAAAATATAATCTCTTTTAATTAGTAAGCATATAAATTATGCACATTTAATTTTCTAAATAATCTCATACTTTGTAAACAAGATACCTTCTTACTATCAAGACAGGAACTTGGATCCTGTTCAGCTCTTGTTTTCTTAGTAATTGCCAGATAGCTTACATCAATTATTTGATAACCAATCAAAAGTCAAAACATATAATTGTTCAAGTCATGGTTGAAAATCTTGATATCGCGACATATCGCGAGTCAATGTAGTAAACGATATTATCACTGATAATATCGCCAGCTATATTTTCATTTTCGCGGGGCCATTTGTTCCAGATAAAAAAACGGCGCTTAAAACTTTGCGGTTAAAAACAAATGTTTTTAAAACATTTAGGGTTTTGTTTTAAGTTGTAAAGCGACGAAAAGGTCGTGAATAGGCATTCTGTAATTGTTTTTTTAGTGTGCAATTGCAGACCGAGCCATGTAGAAACAACACCAAGGAAAGACACGGGGTGTGGAGAGTCGACAGCCGACAGTTTGAAGCACCATAAACGTGTGCTATACAAAGTAAAATTTAAATACATATTGATATGATTAAAAAGCAGAACTTATTGATTAAAATTTAAATACTAATACTATATAATATTACGATATTATTACTGATCAAAAAAAAAAATATTACGGTATTACATCCCCGTGAACAAACAACCACCTAATAAAATTTGAACAGATGACAAGTATACAACACCAGTACCACCCAATTAGCATTCCATTCAAACAATTTGGTGTTTTTAAAGAATATTTTAAGAAATTATATATTTTTAAATGTTCGATAAAAGTGCCAATTCATTGCCAATGTTTCCGCCGAGTTTTTGTCAAGTCCGAGTTTTTCAAAAAAATTGGGCCCGCTGAGTTTTTGCCGAGACCGAGTTTTTCAACTATGGTTCAAGTCATTATGTACTTCTGGTTTTGGCAGTTGGTGTTTGCCATTGGTGTCAACCCTCTTCCTGCTTAATGCGAGCTTGTTGATGACATTGATATGTGCTGATGATAATATTTCCTTGTGGCAGTTGGTGTTGTTCCTTGTGTCAACCCTCTGCTTGTTGCAATTGTGAGACTATGAGATGAGATGTGTCATTGATGATTATGTTGTCAGCCCTTTGCTGACACAATTATGGAGTGTTGCAATAATGTTTGTGTTGCTACTCTAGCATTGGTGTATTGCCGAAGACAAATGTCTGTGTTGATGTTAGATGGTTGATAGTAATTGATGGCTGCATATTCTCCACCCAATGGGTGTTGATGTTGTTAATGTTTTGAACCAGAAAAATATAAATGCAAAATACAAAAAACCAGAAAAGCATACGACCAGATGACACGATTATTTATCCTGGGAAAACCCTCCTACTCGAGGGAAAAACCCAGCCACAGCAAGAAATTTCCTTTATTGAGTTCTTCAAACAACTACAATAAACTTCTTGCTTATGATTGAGCTCTCTGATCAATCAATCAATAAGCCTTTTATCACTCGAATACACAAAATCATAAAAGAACATGTACGTATCTCTCAGATACGAATACAACCGAAAGACTTAGAAGATAATAATGATCTTATGGAGATCGAATGCAACTCAAACTCAAAACTCACTTTTCTCACTGATAAAATGAATACAATAAAATCAGTATTGAAGATGTAATGCCAAAGGACTTAAAAAAATGCTGCTGAATATGCCGTCCAAAAAATAATAGAACTTCTGCCGCACATCTTTAATAAAATTCTTCAAGAATTTGAAGAGTCTCCATATGAATGCACGAAGAGACAAACATTATATTGAAACCGATGTCATTAAGGCATTTACGAAAAGAAACCAAAAGCCAATGGCAGAAAACATAGGCGTGAACGGTCGTTACTTATCTCACATTGCAAACATATGCCTTAGATAAACCTATTGTGATGCCAAGTCATCACACACACAAATACAGATCATACATGATGCCATATCAACCATTTCCAACGGTGAGAAGGATACGTAAACTAAAGGAATAGAATACTAAAGAGAAACATCTTAATCATGATAAGAAAGCCAACGCAAGACAAAGAACCGAAAGACAAGTTGGAACGATGAATATAGAACACCATCAGATGATTCAATAATCTCTATCGCAGCTATCAGAACTTCAACACTCTCTCTTAGCAAGAGAGAGATTATTCTCAATATGACAAACATAAGAAGTTGCATCCAAAAAAGTCTCCCTCTTAGCAAAGGAGAAATCATTTGCAAATATCATGTCATGAAGTCTCTCATCATGACAAACACAAAAGGCTGCACCCAAAATGTGTCAATAACAAAACCTTATCACAGATTTTCTCAACATGATATAGTCATCTCAGCATGACGTTCACCATGGCTACTCCTAGAGGGTAAAGGAACACAAGAGCTGAGTCATGGAGTCTCTAACATGACATCCACCATGGCTACTCCCAGAAGGTGAAGAAACACAAGAGCTGAGTCATGGAGTCTCTCACATGACATCCACCATGGCTACTCTCAGAGGGTGGATCCACCATAGCTACTCCCAGAGGGTGGAACAAGGGCTTTCACCTCAAACTTCTTTCTCAAAGAAGAATGCATTAACAAGGGATTGCACCAATAACTTCTCCCTCACGGAGAAGAACTCATTAACAAGGGATTGCACCTCGAACTTCTCCCTCACAGAGAAGAACTCATTAACAAATCTTCAAGATGATGTGGTTCTCTCTGAGACAGATATCAACCTTCTGACTTCCTTGTCCAAGTCAAACTCCCTCTGAATGAAGACTACCTCTCAGCAGGAGCAACATTCTCATTGCTTTGATTATCATAACAAAATAGAGCTTATTCCAATGTTGACCAAACAAGGAGCTTTTGCAATCACATTGATACACAAGCTTGCTGATCCTTTGCAAAGGACTTGGCACTCTCCCTCTGCCACACAATCTCCCTCTGAATCCGATTTCTACAGTCGAATAGTCTCCCTTTCTGCAGCTGAATAGTCTCCCTTTGAATATCATTTCTTCCTTTTCGAAGAAACTAATCGCAATTATAATCTGTATAAGTTCTTCCTCTTTAAGGAAGTTATGTGTCACCAAATTCAATCTCATGGCTGCAAGCAGTGTCCTCGTGTTCATTTCTATAGCCTGTATGACTTTGCATGTAATCTCTCATCATCTCGTTGCATCTTGATTCGTCCTAGAAGCATTCTAGAGAGATTAGTAGAAATTCATAGAAACAAACTATTCATGAAGAGAAATGCACAGATCAATGCTAAAAACATACACGATTCATTATTCTCAAAATTATAGCATGAATTAACTACATAAAATTCATGATCAATATTCAAATACTTATCTCTTTATTGCGTAAATTTCCTCACAATCCACCATGATCTTTTGACATCACACAGTTATATGCAGGCAGAGAATAAAAAAAATTCGAACACCAGCACATTTGTGATCCTCATAGACATGAATGCCAAAAATGTAAGCATAGGCGAGCATGACAACATCTTCCTCATCCAAGTAAGAAGCTTCATCAGAGATTCTACCCTCCAAGGCTCTTCAACTACGCGTTCTCATACGAATACCTCATTTCGAACAGCATATTTGACACCCATTAGACATCATGATTCTTCTAGAATCCAAATGTTATATTCTAGTTCGGATCGTTCCTTTAAACTTGGCTCTAATACCATGTTAATGTTATGAACCAGAATAATATAAATGCAAAATACTGAAAACCAGACAAGCATAGGAACAGATGACACAATTATTTATCCTAGGAAAACCCTCCTACTCGAGGGAAAAACCCAGCCACACCAAGAAATATCCTTTATAGAGTTCTTCAAACAACTACAATAAACTTCTTGCTTATGATTGAGCTCTCTGATCAATCAATCAATAAGCCTTTTAATCACTCGAATACACAGAATCATAAAAGAAAATGTACATATCTCTCAGATATGAATACAACTGTAAGACTTATAAGATAATAAAGATCTTATACAGATTGAATGCAACTCAATCTCAGAACTCGCTTTTCTCACTGACAAAATGAATACAATAAAATCAGTATTGAAGATGTAATGCCAAAGGACTTTGAAAAAAAAGCTGCTGAATATGCCGTCCAAAAAAAATAGAACTTTTGCCGCACATCTGTAATAAAATTCTTCAAGAATTTGAAGAGTCTCCATATGAACACACAAAGAGACAAACGTTATATTGAAACCGACGTCATTAAGGCATTTACGAAAAGAAACCAAAAGCCAACGGCAGCAAACATAGGCGTGAACAGTCGTTACTTATCTAACATTGCAAACATGTGCCTTAGATAAACCTATTGTGATGCCAAGTCATCACACGCACAAATACAGATCATACACGATGCCATATCAACCATTTCCAGCGGTGAGGAGGATATGTAAACCAAAGGAATAGAATACTGAAGAGAAACATCTTAATCGCAATAAGAAAGCCAACAGATGTCTACAGCATTGTGTTAAATCTGTTGCTGAACAGAAGTGTTGCAGTAAGGAATGATGTATGTGTTGATGATCAGAGTTGAAGAAAAGATGAGGCTTAGAAGCATGACATTATTAAGATGAGAATTAAAAGCATGACATTGTAAAGATAAGGATTAAAAGTGTGACATTGTTAAGATGAGGATTAGAAGCATGACACTAGCATAAAAGCCGAATATCGCTGATGAACAATTAAAGTGTTTTGATCATTGAAAAATGTTCGCTGATGAACAATTAAAGTGTTTTGATCATTGAAAAATGTTGAAGTGCATGTTTGTAGAGAAGAGCTTTGGTAGCTCTGCCAGAAGAATGCTCCACATTCCCTAGCATTTATTGGTATGACCTTACGGTTTGGAACATAGACTGCATGTTCTCTATGTTTTGCATTCCTATCTTTTTAGGTTTCTGGTGTTGCCACTGATGTTTCAGACAAATGTAGTTTGTTGGCTGTTTGGGTATCTGTGAGGACTGGTTCGAGAAATGCTCCACATTTCTTCGCATTGATGTTTGAAGTGCTGTGGCTTGGAGGAAATGTTCATAACAACATGCAATCACTTCTGGATTAAATTGTGTTAAATATTTGATACAAAACATATTTTAGACAATTTTATCCAGAAGTGATTGCATGTTATTATTATGGATTGTGGAAATCTCTTACCTTTGAATGTTCATAACATCTATGCAATAACTCTGTTCAATTTTCAGAAAAAGATGTGTATCACAAGTATGTTTTTGGTGACATGATTCATGATTGTGCTTTCCTAGCTTTCTAGTGAACTCTGTGTCAGATTAATGTGGCGGCTTGGATTGTTGAGGAAATATGATATATGTTTTTGGTAATGGTGTTAAATGCTCAAGGAACATCTCTATGAGAATTGCATAGCACTAATTGAGTTCTTTGGTGCTGCATTGTGTCTGGAGTTGGTTTACAAGGTTGTTTGTGGCTATTTGGCCGATAGGCTTGTTCTTTTGTTTGTGTGTTTCTGATTGCAGTAGATGATGTGGCACCAGAATACTCATTTAGTCACGGTAAAAAATGGAAACGATAAATCGTTTTGGGCCAATTAATTGTTGCTACACATTACCTTGTTACTGACTTTGGAGGATGTGCACCAAGCGTCTCTGATGTTTGGGATCACATTGGATATTGTGTTACGATGTTGAGGTCCTCTCTATCTCCTTGATAGGACCACTTTCACCACAATTATGTTTTGGTGGCCGACCCTCTGGAACTTCCACCTTGTCCCTTGTCTTGGCTAACTTATTCTTTTTTCGGCAATATTCCGGATGGTATATATGGAAGATCAAATCTGTTGCAAAGTGCGTGGAGGGTGTTTAAAGTGTGGAAGATCCGAATTTGAAGAAGCAAAAGTGTGTGGTGGAAGTTGAGGATCTGAATTGACTATGTTTTCTTTTCTTCAGACATCATGTCAAAAGCATCTACATTCTAAGGAGAATGTTGGAAGTAGTTTTTGAAGCCCTATTTCAATATACTTCATTTCATGCATCCTGAATTGAGGCAGTGAGCCCCCTCGTCAGGTCCTTTTATATCTTGCCCTAAAGAGGTGATCTTCAGTCTGCAAGCCCTTTGTATCTTGCCCCAAGGCAATTGTCTAGGAAGCAAGTTTGGCAGGTGAGCCTCTTGTAACATTTTACGTATACTGTGAGTTGATTCTCACCATAGTTTTTTCTTCATTGGGTTTTCCACATAAATCTGGTGTTCTCATGTGTATTAGTGTTATATATTTTATCTTTCATTGCTGCTGTTTAAAGTTACATTATGGAATCAAAGTAAAAGCTTAAATTTGTTAAAAGACCTTTCATGTGGACAGATCCACTCTCTTGAATACATACCAAAGGTAAAAACTCTTGAAAGTAAATACTTGGCACATGGTTTTTAATTTTGGAACCTCTCCTCACCTATATGGCCATAACGTGAAGGCTATTTAAACTCTTCGACAACAAAGATCTAAATTAATTGGTTTCCGGTTCTGAACTTCCATCAGTTCAATTGCCAACTTATAGAAGATTCTTTGACCTGAAGTTAAAGGGGTTTGAAGTAAACTGACATAAGTATCACTATCATACTTCCAGTGAAAATTTGGCTATATAGACAATGGTGTTGTATTTTGCATGCATTTCATACATTTTCCACTTCCATATATTCCACATTTTGTAAAGTCTTAATCCTCAGCCCCATAATCTTAGCAGCGTTTAATACTGTCTACTCTTTCCTATGTTTTACTAATGACTTTTGCTTTTGAGCCTAATGAGTCTTAGCAACAATACGAGTTTGTATTCATTATTTTAACAAAGTCCGACCCTTTTGTCATTAAATTGAACGACAACTCTAGGTTTTCCACACCCTTGTGTTTCTCCAATGGGTCAACTGAATTTGGCAGCGAGTCAAATGTGAGCATTTGTTGTTGGCAAATTTCAAAACACTTTATAACTTCATTGTATACTTTAAACGACAATACTTGGCCAACAAACTGCACCACATCATTGATGCCAGTTTGCTATGTTGGCAAACATAGCACAGCTGCATACTCAATGTGGTGTATCATGTTGCCCAGATATCCTACTCTGGTCTCTAAGTAATGCAAACAACAAAGATCTCTACACCCTAGTTTATGTTAAGTGTACTCAAATTAGATGATTCACTTCATCTGAGATAGCATCTAAAAGAATATAAGTGGGATTTTATGCTTTTAACGAAGATTTATAATATGATGTAGTTTAGGTTGTCTTATTAGTTGTTTTAGAGGTGTTTTCAGAAAAAGGTGGGAAACCCAACGATTAAAAAATTGATGCCAATCCTTCCTTTTCCAATTGCATGGCTACTTAAGGCCAGAAATAATCTTTTACAGTAATTTTACGAGTGAAATTACTATATTGATACTGTTTAATTTTAATTTAGAAACATCTATAGTTGTATCATTCTTTAGCATGCAACTTCTTTCGTGGCTCTCTTGGATTTCTGCCAAATTCAGAAATTAGCACAAGTTAAGAGTTTGTTCAACTTGATTTCTATTCGCACGCACATTTGGTTTCTATCAGTGTTACCCCGAGTTCTCGAGACGGGGACGGCAGGGGATGGAGACGGGGACAGCAACAGACAGGGGATGGGTTTTCGGGACGGCAATTCTTTTTGCCAAGTTTGGGTACAACAGGGGACAGCTATATAAATATAGGGAAATTTACATATATGCATTACATTCATATGAAAGCATGAATAAAGCATGTCATTTAAACATTATATCATAGTACCTTAACATACAATATTTCAATATTCATAATTCGGAATTGATTGTCAATATGCATGTATTATTAAAATAAAAACATACAAAAATTGAAATACGCCCAAGAACATAATTCGGAGTTCATTGTCAATAGCAACAAGAACAATAACCCACCTTCCAAATTGAAGCACACTACTATCATTTAAGTTTGATATAAATTATCGGTGTACACATTATAGGCATAGCATTACAATTGCTTTGGAAGATAATCATTTGCACATTAGTGCCCATCCATGAAATAACATTCCTATGAAATAGTAACATGAAAAACCTTGGAAACTGTGTTGGAGTTGACTGTTGTAGGTTTGACATCGACTTCAGAAAGGGTTGCTACAGATAGTTGATCAAGTATAAGTCTCCCAATGCTCTTCTCACTCTAGCCCATATTCTCTAATGATCTAAATTGGGGTTATACCATTACTCCCCTAAAACTACACCTCCAATTCATTGTAAGTCAACTAATATTAATACAAACAAGTTTGTTATACAATTCCAATCATCATATAGGTTTGTTACAGCAAGATGACACCTTGATGCAACCTCCACTTTTCACCAAATCTTTCACAAAGGACCCAAACCAGCACAAAACCAACCTAGCACTTATGTATTGCCACAACATGACATAAAGATGCATGTTCCGGATCTTTAATGCACTTTTCATACTTTTTCAAAACCTTGCAAACAGTCTGCTATATGATACCGAGCGTGTAGCATGACTGTAACAACATTCTTAATTTAACAATTATTAATGTAATGTTGCCAAATACTAATCAAAGGACCCCAAAAAGTAGGAATAAACCACCAAACAGCAATAAGCATAATAGAGCAAACTTGGAAGGAGGGGCCCACTTTAAAATTTAAAAAAAAGGGTTTTATAAAAGAAAAATGTATTTTTTAAGTGCTGATACAGCCTATCCGTCCCGGGGACTTCCAAGGCATCCCCATCCGTCCCGGGGACTTCCAGCTGCCCCCCACCCCCCAATTTTGGGCGACGTCCAGGACGTCCCTTGTCATTTTTTGAAAATCAGAGACGGGTGAGAACGTCCCTTAGCCATCCCTTGTCGCGGAAACATCCCCATTCAGGAAACAGGGGGTTTTAGACCAGGAACACATCCCCGGGTAGCACTGGTTTCTATTGGGTTACCTCTGTGCTTTCCACATGTTTGGAAAATACATTTTTTATACCATTGTTTCTGGCATATGGGCATTATTAGAAAAGAATGCATTAGGTATTAGCAGGAGAAAATGTACTCTCTCATCCCATACTTTTTAATTAGCTGATACCTATAAGTTTCCTTATAAACTTTCGGCCAATTGACGAATTTAGGTTTAAAAATGAATATGAAAATTTAACTCCGTTAAAGAACATCCCACAAAAATTTCGTCCCTACAATCGAACCTTTAATACGAAAAACTGGGCAATGGTCTCTATAACAAAAGAGCCTCCAAGAGAAATTACATAGAACTAAAATTCAACTATCAATTGGTGATTCGAGGTTAAAAAGTATTATCCAAACCAATCACTAGCTAAAACAACATATTTCTGGTCCTCAAGCTAAGTAACCAGTTATAACAAACAGAGAATTTGATAAAATGCAGAAATACATTCAAAGCAGTGCAGAACATTCATCAAATTCAATTGACCTTTCTCTCAGGGTTTTCAGAGTCATCCAAAATATACCCAAGTGCAAGTCCATGTCCTGATCCAAAGCCAATCACACAGCCTCGACCATATCCAAAAACAAATTTAAAATCATCATCGACGCCTGAGAATCGTGGGCCCAAAAAGAGGCCTTCTGTAAACCCAAACCCCGCCATGAAGCCTGCACCGCAACTAACGCCAACTACAGCTACAGACTCATGATGCGGGTATATCACTCGCACCGTTTTCTGAATCCATGATTTCTCTTTTTTAGTCTTATTCGAAAAGGGAGACTCATACCCACGTTTTTCCTCCTCGCCATTCCACATATCTTTGACAGTTTTCACAAAACCCTTTTTTTCCTCCTTTTCCTCCTTTTTCTTGCCTGTCCATAAGATTGTAAGGGCTTCGATGTGTGGTTTCAGATCGAACTGTGAAGGAGGTGGTGTCTCTCGCTTTTTGTTGAATAGATTCATTGAAACCTCTGCGTCAATGCCTCAAAAAAAGATTGGAACCCTTCTCAGCGATGAGCGAGAAAGCAGATCCTTATCCTTGATTTAATAAATTTTCGATTTTTACAGATTCAGATGCTAGGGGGAAGACGCGAATACGTGGGCACGGTAACTCCACGCGGACCCCAGACTTTTTTTTTTTTGACGTATAAACAGCAAACCAAAACGTAAAACTTAGGAAGGGGATACCTTTTTTTTTCATCGCTCCCTATAAAGATAAGATAAAATTTGAACGTCCAAGAGGCTAAACATAGTCTATGGGACACTTAGGCAACTTAAGCCAACTTCAATGACTCGGTTTTTCCTTGTGCAAGTTGATGATGATCATGCACACCTAACTTCTCAATGTACTCCTCGCTGAATAGGTTATGCCAAGAGCTATCAAATGTAGTAACTGCAAATTTTTCCCTACTGTCCTTGTATGCTTCACATTCTAAAATAAAGTGATGTTCGGTTTCCACTTTCTCAGAATTGCAAAACATGCAAATTCTCTCTTCCCAAGTCTCCTTTGGCCTCTTCCAAGGCCTAATCTCACAGTGGAGTTGATGAGAATTGGTTCTTAGTTGAGCAATAAGAATTTTAGCTCTCCAAGAAATGTTGGCCACTATGTACGCTTTTTGGAGTTGATCACATGCGGGGTAGAAGGGTTGCAGTGGTGCACGTTCGTGAACATGAATATGCACCCTCATACACATTTTGCACCCTCATACCCATTTTGCACCTAACATTTTCTTTTTGGTGGGCACATAAAAACTACAGGGGTGCATAACGACTACAAGGGTGCACATTCATGAACACGAATATGCACCCTCATACCCGTTCTACACCCAACATTTTTCCTTGAAATTTTAGGAGAAAAATTGTATGGTTTCACACTCCCCAAAGGTATGCCTCATAGGTAATTATCATTTTTCTAAGTCGGCCTAAAGGTGATTTTATTTTGAGATCTCTATATAAAGGCATCTCTCTCCATTAATTCATCAATTAAGAAAATAATTGGCAATCAACACAATCGCAATGCCTGGTGCTCTTAATTATAACCTTCTCTTAGGAAGACCATGGTTACATGCTATGCACATTGTTCCTTCAACACTTCATCGCAAAGTGAAGTTCATCTATAACAACATCATGTATTCCCTTGTTGTTGATGATAAAACCCAAAATTTCTTACAAGTTGAATTTGATTCTCCTTCTATTCCTACAACATTCCAACATATCATATCTTCTCCTCCTAAAGACACTTCTTTTCCTAGAAGTGAACATGTAGAAGATTATTGGGGGGCATTAGACTTTAAACCATCTTTTGTGGATGAATACAAACTTCCTAACTGTAACACGAGACCCTTTAAAGGGCCTAGTGTTTCATTTGTCCAACCTGATTCTCAAAACAATTCAACTCGTAATCTCCAATATAATTTAGGATGTGTGCAACAAAGCTTTGAGACTCGTGATAAACCTATGGAGCATTTTTTTTAAACATTCTCCTTTGTCAACATCCCCTCATTTACCATCTAACATTTCTTCTATGTCTAGCTTTCATCAAGAGAACATTTTGCCTAACCTTATTTGTGCTAAGTTGATTACTCGACCTAAATGAAAAAGAAGTATAGTCAAAAATATTGTGAATCTCCCTTTTTGCATGTATCACCGATATCATGACCACTCTACTAATGAATGTCAAGATTTGCATTACAAAATTCATAAATTCATTGATTGTGAAATCATTCACATAACATGGACCATGATGAGTTAATTTTCAATTTTGATTTATTTAAATAATATTTAAATTCCTATTATGTCGCTCTACACTATGTGATATCGTTAGCCTATCCACTGGGGGGTTCATTTTCATTCATGGTGGTACAATTGTCAAGTGTGATCATACTCTACAAGTAACATAATAATCCTCTTCCTCCTTATCTTTGTCTCCACACTTGAGGGGAAATTATAGTATTTCAATGCCTCTCAGCCTTTCTAAGGATCCATGTTTCTCTTGGTTAGGTTGCATTTGTTTATCTTGTGATATCCAATCTTACATGGAATCGTTTGTTTAGATTAGGGTTTCTCTCTTATATAAGAGATATGCATCCTTGATCATAAACTTTTTAATTATTTGTAATTGGATATCCATGGTAAACAAATCCCTTACCTTGGAAGCTAAAAGCCTTTCATCCTTCCTCAGCATTCCCCTTGCCTAGAAATGGGGAAGGTGTGAATTCTTCTTAATCTTGATCTCTTTTGAGAATCCTTCAAAAAGATCCATTTACACTTGTTACTTGGTATCTCTTTTCTTTCGTCCCTTCCTTGACCTCATAGGAGCTATGACCTCTTTGGCCTGGATTGGGTGTTGCTTTTGGGATACCTCCTTTCTCTTAAAGGTGCTTTATCCTTTCTTCTCTTTTCCTTAAGATGTCAAAATATTCCTCTTTTTCCATCTTAAGAGGGGGCATATATGGCCTCTTTATTGCATACATTTTGATTACTTTAAGCACGTTAGGTAATGTACACTAGCTTAATACAACTCAATAGGGCCAGATCACTCTCCTCTATACATTTTTGGTGGATTTCCTTGGATACAATGTTTTCCTTATTTATCCTTAGGATGTGGACAACTAGCATAACACAACTTTCTATCTCATTTGACCTCTCCTTTGCATACATTTTCAGGATTGGTTGACTAACATAACACAATCTACTAGACCATTCAACCTCTCATTTTCATAAATTTTCATGAGTTGACTAGCACATGTTAGACCATCAACTCCCTCTTTACATTCTCTTCGATGGGTGGAACTAGCATAACACAAATTGGCTAGATAGTTTCCCCCTCTTCTCTCTTGTTCTTACTGATGCAGAGGATTCCTTGAATGTGGAATCAAGAGTTCTAACATCTGATAGGTTTCTAAATCCCATCCCAAGGAATGCTCAACACCATGAAAATAACACTCCTCCCTAAAGGTACTCTAGACCTTGATTCTTCACCCAAATGCTCAAAATGGGTTCCCAACTCCAACCACCCAATCAGATACCTTCTAGGGTCTCAACATGCCCTAAATAAATCCACTAAAAGGTTCTAACTCACTCAACACCCTGGTTCAACTCCCAACCATGCAAACCACAACCTATGCTACTTTCCTTCTATCTCTAGACAATTTTATGAGATCGATTTATTTGACTTTCAAGATGATGAGATGAATTTTTCTGGAAAAGAGGAAAGTTTTTGGTAACATAAAAAACTACAACCACACAAAATCTTAGGGCTCTAAAGCTTCATTTGATACCCCAAATTGTAAACTTTTTGACCGTGCAATCTCAGAGAAGGAAAACAATTTTGATAGACATCTACTTTGTATATAATAACTTTTGAAGGAGTCTTTATATCAAAGATAGCTCTGGTGAGAAGGGGCGTAACTGGGTTTTACCAAACATATCCCAATTGCAGACAAATCCAATGGTGCATTATAAAGTTATGGTCTCTGCACCAAGACCATTTTAACTGTTAAAACGTAGAAAATGCAGAAATACCAACTTCATTGATCTCCAAACCTATTACATCGACTTCTCCCCCTTCTTGGGATTGTTTACAATATATTTATGATTGTCCCAACCATGGCAACCAAAAAACCACTTAACTACCTCCCCCAATCCGACAAGGACCAACTATGAACAAATTTAATAGACTAATATGATGTTGTTGAGTTGACAACTAAGTTGTCAACTTCAACAACTTATTAACTTATGATTCTAAAATGCTTCCCTATTACATTAAAGGGGTCTATTAATGACCTCACAATCATATTCAACCTTAAAGCCCTTAATTATCCTATAACCCTTACAAGAGCCCTTATAGGCCTTATTGCCTAACATGGGCACATTTGATTACATTTGACATATTTTGACTTAATAACATCAAAATGGCACTAATGGCCACAATTACATCATTAGGTGACCTTATAGGTCTTAATCAACTTCATTTACCCTTGGATCATCAAATGACCCCAAAGTGTGATTTCTTGCCATGGTGCCCCTGCACCACTTACCTCTCTCCTGGATCACCTAGCGCAACACAACTGGCTAGTCTGTGTCATCCATGATTATCTTATTCTCTCCTCCATGATTCCATAACATAACACACATTGCTAGTAGATTGGATCATGGAGTCTTATCTTATTTTTGATGTGTACTATTTCTCTTTTCAGGTGACTGTTGTCACTAAAGTTTGCACCCTTGCTGAAAGCTTCTCTAACAGCAACCTAGTGAAACATGGAATCAACCTCCAAGCTGTGGGACTTGAACTACGAGGTTGAATCTCCGGAGAAGGCTGGCTTCCTCTACTATCAGGATGCACCTAAAACTATCTCTTGCAAGGAAAGGGGAGAAGGAGATGCAGAAACCAAATTACTTGAAAAGGGAAAGGTGATACACCAAGATAGGGCCTACTTTCTTCTGCCTTGAAACTGCACTACACATCCATATAACTCAACTAATACAACTTCTACC